>PVKA01004321.1:0-57174 GCA_004027165.1 Ctenomys sociabilis
ATCCATCCATCCACCCACCCATCCATCCATCCATCCATCCATCCATCCATCCATCCATCCATCCATCCATCCATCCATCCACCCATCCATCCATCCACCCACCTACCCACCCAATCATCCACTCATATATCCATTGTATTTGAAAACTTGATTATATTAAGTGTTAACAAACATGACAATAAGATATACCTCTGCTATAGCAGTGTACTTACCTGATTGAATTGTAACCTGTATTCCCTTCCCAAAGATCCATACCTTTCTTAATCTCTGGAGCCTGTGGGTATGACTGCTTTTGGAAAAAAGTTTGTTGCATGTACAGTGAAGGTAAGGCTCTTGAGATGGTTCTGGGTCATCTGGGTAGATCCTAAATTCAACAAGTGTCCTGATGAGAGACCTGCAAAGGAGCGACAGAAAAAAAAGCTCATGGAAATGGAGGCAGAGACTAGAGAGATGCCTGAAACTACCAGAAGCTACAAGAAGTGACAAGATTGTTCCCCTAGAACCTTCAGAGAGAAGCCACCCTGCTGATGCCTTGATTTTAAACTCCTGGTCTCCAGAACTGTGAGAAAATAAAGTTCTGTTGTTTTAAGCCATAAAATTTGTGGTAACTTGTTATGTTAACCCTAGAAAACTAGCACAAAGTAGAAATTAGTGATTTTATCTGGAGTCCATTGTCAGAAACTGGCTCCTTCAGAACTTCTGGGTTCTTTGCAATTCATTCATTTTCTCTCTCCAGGAGCACACAACTCAGGGCCATTAGGGCTGGCAGTTGTCTTCTGCTGAGTGAATGAAGGCTTCAAGGGCTCAGCTTGGGTCTCAGGAGCTGCTGGTTGGAAGCTTCTGGAAATAGATAGAGCGAGGGGTCCTCAGCTAGTGCTGTGGAGCACAGGGGATGCTAGGAGGGGAGAGAGGTATAGTTTTTCTAATCCAGGGCTGCATACCCCAGAGTATAGATGTGCTTGATACCAGAGAAAATCTGTCTTCATAGAGCACACAACCATGGGGAGAGCTGAGGCTTCCCTACCTCAACTTTAGACTGAATTTAAAAATAAGAAAGGAAAGCTATAGCTTCTAACTTATGGGGTCTCAAGGAGAAGAAAACAGAAAAGTCCTTTCTTGGGTAGGCTGACATGTGTGGGCTTCCTCAGCCCTAGCTTTGAATTCTTATGAGCTGGTGGTGGGAAGTGGTGGCAGTGACTGGAGGGGGACAATAGGACAGAAGCAGGAGGGAGTGTTTTGTTAGAGCAGAGAGATCCCCTCTTATGAGCTGGGTCTGGGATGGATCAGAGTGAAATTTCCCAAAGGTGAGATTTTGTCTCTGAGACTTACTCCAGGAGTCACGCATGTGTTCACTGATAGATGGCTGATTGCTCTTATGAGATGAACAAGATAGGGCCCCGCCAGGGGTGGCAAAGGGCACTACTGGAAGGCAAGGCAACTCTCCGGGAGCAGATTAGCCCTGTGGCAATGAGACCACATCTTCACTTTGCTGACAGTGACAGGCAGGTGTGCTTAGTGCCAAACTCATGGTATAGATGACATGGAAGGGATGGCATGATGGGGGAGGCTTTCAGGAATGAAGGATGGGGGTGTTGAGAACAGGGCAAGATTTGGATGAGAACAAATGGAAGTTGAATGATCTTCCCTTCCCCTCTCCTCACTGCCTTACTTAAGGAATGAGGAATGAGTTTTTCATCTGGGGAAAGAGAAGGAAACTCTTGTTGTTTGGAACATTAAATTTTGGTTAAAAAAAAAATCTCAGGAGATACAGGACAAACACTTAAAGATGGAACATAGCCTGTGGCCAGATTGTAGAGATCCCAGGTACCAAGGGGTTTGTATGTGATCCTAAAGACAGTGGTATGCCATTCCTTTTTTTTTTTTTTTTTTTTTTTAAAACAATAAAGTTTATGTTCCATGCTAAAAGTAATAATGCTCTTGACAGAAAGTAAAATAATTACAGAAAATAAAAAATAAATCATCTGTAATTTCTCCTTAAAGAAATGATCAGTACACCTACTGGTGTGGAAGTTTTACATAGTTGCAAAGATCACATATGTACAATGGTATATCCCAATTTTTAGTCTTACCTGCACAACCCAGGCATTTCCTGATCTTATTTCAATTTCTCAGGAACAGAGTTGTGTATGTCAAAGAGATGCATGTTTATTTAATCTTTCCCCAATAGTTGAACATTTGATTTATTAAGTATTTTTTTCATCATTGTAAATTATGCTGGGATGGATTTCTTCACGTGATCATCTTCTCCCATATTTATGATTATTTCCTTTGGAGGAATCCCTAGATGGGGAAATCACTGAATCAAAGGGCACGGACATCTTTAAGCTTCTTTGAACATTCTGCCAAATTGCTTCCTTGGGGGCTGTTGAGCTTGGAAGTACACGATGAAAGATGAGTCTCATAGCTGAGGACAGGCAGGGCCAGGCCAGAGAGAAAGAGCATTCCAAGCATTCTAGGAGGAAGATACATTCCAGAGTCACTGGAGCCACAGTCCTGGTGATTTGCTGTCCTGATAGGGAAGCAGTGCGGGTGTCCCTGCCTTTTTTTAGAAAGCAGCTTTGAATTCTTCCCTACAAGGAGAGTAGTGCTCCCTGCACACCGGCCTGCTTTCTCCCCTTCCTAGAGCACACCAGCCTCACTTTCACTCCAGGGTCTTTGCACCTGCTATTTTTCTCTACTGGCATTATTCTTTCTTTTTAAGCTCTTTCAGAACTTGCTTTCTTATCATCTTCTCCCTTGAGATACTTCTATCAAGTTGATTTTACTCAGACATTGTCAATGTTTGATAGATACTTGTACAACCAGCCAAGTCTTTTAGTCATTCTTTTAGTCTACAAATACTTTCTGAATGCTACTTTAAAATAATCCCACTGCTCTTATGATGAAAGTAAAAAAGATTAAAATAGCCTATAGATGTTGGCCAGAAGTGGTCTGTAGCTAACCTCTCCTGTCTTACTTTGACTCACAGTCAATCTATCTCTGCCCATCAGCCAGACTTAGTCCTTGAGCTGTGACACGAGGTTAGGTTCCTGCCTACTGTTTGTGGGAGTCAGGCTCCAAAGATGATCCCCCAAAACAATCCCACTTAGCTGGGATTTATACATGTTTTGGATTTCCCTCTTTGGATCCACTCTGATAAAATTTTGACCAGTAGAAACTGGTACACTTTCTGGGATGAGGTTCACTGGAAGTCTTGCATCTTTTGGTCTCTGGAAGTCCTTGTTTTGGAGACTCTGGATCTAGAATCCAGAACCTTCTCCTAATCTAGGGAACACATGAGAGAAGTCTGGTTACATGGACAAGCCACAGCAGGGACACCCCAGCTGGAAGCCCAGTCAGCACCCAGCATCCACTATCAGTCATGTTGATCTTGCCTGGTACCTCATGTCTATCTGCATTGGACTGCCACCATGTGAGAACCCTAGTCAGGGCTGTTCCATCCAAGCTGAGTCACTCATAACCACAAGGGACAACACAAACATTTGTGCTAAGCTACCAAGTTTCAGGCTGTTTGTTACACAGCTATGGATACCTGACTCTACAACATTCTGTTCCTTAAAGCATACCGCTGATTTTCTTCCTTGGGCCACATGGTTGTAAATGTAGTTTTCTTTCCTGTTTATTTATTTCATGATCCTCTTCTTTAAGAGGGCAAAGACTGGGTTGGCCATGTTTCTTTATTTAATTTAACTAGTTTAGTTATATTTTTTATTTTTACTACAGACAGTTGTCACTTCATGTCTACCAAGAAATGTTTGAGGAACTGGCTACAGTGTGATTTGCAGGAAAGGCAGGGTTTTTGTGTAAGGCAGCTTTCTATCACCATGAAATAGGACCTGAGATAAACAACTTCAAGGATGCAAGGCCTATTGTGTCTCACATTTGCAGAAGTTTTTGTCCATGGTCAGCTGGTTTCACTGCTTTTAGGTTTGTGGCAAGGCAGAAATATGGTGGTGAAAGGATGTTCTGGAGGAGAGTTATTCACTTTGCTGTAGGCAAGAAGGAGGGAGGGGGAAGGCAGAGAGGGAGGGAGAGACAGAGAGACAGATGGAGAAGAGAGACAGAAAGAGAAACAGATCTCTTTCCTCTGTGGCTCCATAATCTCCTTGTTCAGAAAATTTGGAGCTCAACAGCTACACTCTCTTTATTTAATGATAAGAGACATACAGTATAATAATGTCTGTAAGTATAGTATGCACCTTATAGGATACCAAAACATTATGAAAACAGTTTGCAATGTATTAATTTATCAAATCCATCTTGTCAAGGTATCTTAAAAATATCTCATTGATATTCGTACTTCAATAAAACAAAAATTAAAAAATAAAAAAAGAAAGAGAAACAGAGACACAGAGAGATAGAAAGAGACAGAGAGAGACAGAGAAACAGACAGACAGACAGAGCCAGCAAAAGCTGGGGACAAACTATCCCTTCCAAGGACATGCTCCCAATGAGCTAGTTCCTTCAACTAGGCCCTCCATCCTAGAGTTTCTACTACCTTCCGATATTGCCATCGAGTGGGGACAAGTTTTAACACATGAGCCCTTGTGGGACATTCCTGACCCAAAGCTTAGCATTTTTGCGTCCCACCCAGAAAGCTGGGAGTCGCGTATTTCCCCTTTGTTCCCTGTTGGACAGAGCATGGCGCATCCTCTGGACTCAGCCAGCTGGGTGCTTCTGCTTAGGTCGTGGAATATGGGAGTAGTGATACAAAGAAATAGGAAGGTCTTAAGGTGCTGGTACGCATTTAGTATCCAGTGGCGGCAGTACTGACGGCCTAACCAGCCCTCACAGAGTACCACTGGCCATGTTCAGGATGCCCGATTGCCCACAAGGCTGCTTATCCAGTTCACTTGTTGGTTCTCCAGACTTGCTAGTTAACCTTCTGGGCTGCTTTTTTTTTTCACATAAGAATTTTATTTATATACACACAAAAAACTCAGAATGATCCTTGATCATATGAGCTAAAACATGAATTCTAATTTGGACTGTGGACAATTCCCCCAACATTTAGAGAAGCAGAGGAAATGTATCAGGCTACCAAATGCTCTTTTTTGATAAAGGAAGCAACTACAGAAGCTTTATTTGTTTGAAGTAATCAGTGCTATAGATGCAAAACCAACAACTCCCCCAAATTCTACTTTCAAAACTGACATATTAAACTTGAGTTTCATTAGAATTTTTTTCCACACTAATAAATCAGAAACAAGACCTATTATATATATATATATATATATATATATATATATATATATATATATATATATATGTATGTATGTATATATGATTAAAGTATTTAAGTTATTGAGCTTTATCATCTTCTGGACAAGAATGCCGAGTTAGTCTCTCTTCATAAAAAGCAGTTACATTTCACACTTGCCTCTTTTGCCAGCACCGAGTCAGTCTCATCTGAATCTTTTCATTTTCATTTCATGAGAAGCATCAATTCTCCGCTACTATCTGTGATGCTGATTACTTCTTCAGGATCAAGACCTCTAACAAAACCTCTAGGTTTGTCAGCAGCATCTCTTTTTTTCTTTGACTTGCTGTCATCCGATTCACTGTCAGATAAAGATTTTCTTTTGTACCATCTTTTTATTTACCAGCTTTTTGCAAATTAAGAAATGCTTCCATTAACTCTGGACAATCTAAATTTTCTTCAGGTTCCCATGTATTGTCAGCATCTGTAAGTCCTTTCCACTTCAGAAAAGGCTCCACCTTCCCACTCACTACACGTCGGTCCAGTATTTTTTCTACCACAAACTGTTCAGGTTCTGCTTCAACTTTTTTGCTTTTTCCATTTTTGTTTCTTTCCTATTATTTTGCAATGTACCTTTATTGGAGGCCCTTTTTTACTTCAGACTTAAAGAGCTATTATTCACCACCTCGGATGCTTGGTCACAGGTCCACAGTCTTGGCCTGTGAACCTGCAGCTCCACTGGCACCCAAGCGCAAGGTACAGAGCTTGGGCTGCTTTTGATCTTTCCAGAAATTTCATTTCTGTGTAAATTAGCCTGAGTTGCTTCAACTTTATGCAATCAAAATGCTAACTACTTACACAATTTCCAGCATGGTAACTGAGACACGAAAGGTATTTAATAAATATTTCCAAAGGAATGAATAGATATGTTTCAGAGACCCCTTTAGACATCTGGAATTCTAGGATTAATACATCTCAGAAGGGCTCATAGTAACCAAATGCTGTAATTGCAGGTAAGTACTTCAAGAGCAACAGGTACAAGATTATGAGAACTAACAATACTAAACCTAGAAGATGGAGAAGGAGGGTGTGTGCTTAAATAACATCTATGACTGTTCATTTATTGATTGAATGGATGAGTTAATTACATATAATATTGAAATACTGTGCATGAAAAGCTTTGTCATTTGTAGAGTACTGACTCCATGAAAAGTAGTATTCTTAAGCTAACATTTGATTTTTGTATTAGGATTATTTATGTTTTGAATATCAGAAACCCCAAGTCAGGCTGGCTTAGGTAAAAAGAAAAGTAGTTGGCTCATATAACAGAAAAGCCCACAGATGGTAGTAAGTTCAGATTTTGAAGTATTAAGACCTTCTCAACTTTGATTTTAAATGCACTGGCTTCATTCTTAGGTTTTAAATGCTGGTTGCTAAAGATCGAAGACTTCCTGGTCTCAGGTTCAGGCTCTGAGAAACAAACAAACGAAAAGCTGTTTCTGTTTGTGTCAGCACAAATCTTTGGGTTTGCATTGATTGTGCAAGTTTGGCCGAGCTTGGGCAATATGCCCAGATTGAGATGAACTCTGATGCAGGGGTAATCTATAAGATTATTGGCTCTGGAGCTGGGGAAGAGAGCAGCCCTGTCCTAGTGGCTGGTGATAGGGACCATGGCATCAGAAGCCCACGCTGGAACTAGTGAATCTTGTTTTCTTCTGTCACTTCAGCATGAATTATGTGCATTCCTATCTCCATTTTAGGTAAGACATCTCTTAAAAGAGCATGATAACAGGCCTCCATTGTAGAGTTGGTGCAAGGTCTGCATAAGTTAATGTATTTAAGATGCATAGATCCGTGCTTTGCAAGTGATAGGAGCTTAATGCATGTTAGTTACTATTCTTAGCTACTATGACATGGGTTAAGGCTAGGGAAAGGGGGAAGCTATTACCAGAGAGGGTATGAATGAATGCTTGAAAGATAAAAGCAATAAACATCCACTACAACTCATCCTTGACTTTCTCTTCTTTTTTTTTTTTTTTTTTTTTTTTTTTTTTTTTTTTTTTTTTTTTTTTTTTTTTTTTTTTTTTTTTTTTTTTTTTTTTTTTTTTTTTTTTTTGGCTGAACCGGGAATTGAACTCAGGCCTTTGCGCTTGCCAAGGAAGCGCTTATTCCAATGAGCCATCTTGCTGGCCCTATATCCTCAACTTTCAACCAACCGACTGACCACTGGGGATGAGGGTGGGCAACCAATAAGCTGCATTAGGCAGCCAGCTGCCTCTTGGTGTTGGGCCTGGCTTCCTAGGAGAAGTTCCAAAGTGCAATCAGGTCTAACTGATCAGCCCTCCAGCAAGGCACAGTGCCTCTGTGGTAACCAGTCTGTTTTCTGGGTTTCACCTCTGGGTCTGTCTTACAATATCCATGTTCTGCCCAGCCCAAGTGCAGATTAAAGCATTTCAAAATGTTGGTTCATGTGTAATTTAGCTGAAAGAACTGGAACCACTCGCATTGGGGGATGTTCCTCATTTTGCAAACGAATGTTGTTTCCATAATGGACCTTAGTGATTCTTTCAGAGCTATTTTTGTCCATCTCATTGGTGTGAATTAATAAAGAATTGACTTCTGATTTCTTGATCTGCTCATCATGGTCACTTGGATGCTTACACACAACCCATCTGTCATTATTCCTCCTGTAAATTGATACTTTCTTTGATGCATCGCTTCTATAGGTGGGCAAGAACATATATGATACATCAACAAGCAGCAGGCTATGGCCTGAAGTAGCAAAGAATTGTTTTGTTTGTTTTTTGAACTGCCTCCCTATGCAGTTCAGGTTGACCTTGAACTTGCTTATGTACACCTGGCTGGCCTTCTACTCACAACAATCCTCCTACCTTAGCCTCCGAAGTGCTGGGATTACAGGTGTGCACCACCATGCCTGGCATAGAACTGGTTCTTAAGTCCTTATGCAGCTCTGGTGGAGGAAGCCCAGGGTCCACATGGTCTAATTTTGTCCTGGGTTTCTGTGTCTCCATCGTTCTTCTTGTTTCTCTGGATATAGATTGAAAAGATGGTCCAGACTTTCCATGTTGCCAAATTTGATCTCTTTTAACGTGGATGCTGCTCACACTATCAAATAAGTGAAATAAACCAGAATTCCTGGAAAGTTTACTTTTGGCAGAGAAACCAGATTACTGGAAAGAAAACATAAAGCCTTTAAGACAATGCTTAAAAGAGTGCTGGGAAATCTCTGTGGAGACCACCGTGGGATACTAGCCCAACCACACTGTTTGGGGACACGCGGGTAGTGGCCGTGACAACCTGTAACTTTACAGTTCCTGTAACACACCCTTGTTTCTTCTTGCATATGGCAAAACTCAGGGTTTCCTTTGAGCTCTGTGTGCATCATCCTACACGTTGTAGCCTCATTACTAGAGGGCCACGGTCAATGTTAGCTGCCCTGTCTCTACAGCACCCAGCCAGTTCCCACTCTGCAGGAGGTCACTCAACCTACATCTACTCTGAATGGCACATCGCACCACCTGGCTCTCCTGTTGCGTCCCACCTTGATCTTCTACTCCCATCAGACTGCCACATGTTTTACATATCCTAAGCAGACTCAATATGCAATGCTGCCAGTCTTTGTCATATGTCAAGCTCTTCTACCCATTCTTACTTTGGAATCTATATGATCCCATGACTCTCTCCCCATCAACTCTGTTACTACTGACCAGCTATCAGTTGCTGCCACCTGGGACAGTAGATGGCCATGAACTCAGAGAGACTTAGCTGCCCACCCCAAGTATACAAACTCACTAGCTGTGCACTTTCAGCCAGATTGTTCCACCTTTCTGATCCTCAGTGTCCTTGTGTGTACAATGGCAATGTCATATATACATTCCAGGGGACCCTTTGAAAATGAAACAAGGTCATGTCAGCAACACACTCGGTGCACTGTCAAGTGTTGGCCTTTTGTGGCTACTTTTGAAATCATTCAGGAAGACAGGAAGTAGATTTGCCATGTTTCTAGAGGACACTAAGACTGAGTCTTCTCCTCTTTGTATAGGCTGTGCAGGACTCTTCCCTGTCACTTTCTCTTCCTTCTTCCTGAGACTCCAGTCTCTTCCACTGTTTCCAATCCCACCCACAACGTTGACACATGACGGAAAGGGCTAGTGTTGTTTATTTTGAAAGTAAATTCAACATTGACCCTCTGAAGAAGCAGCCCCTGCAATTCACTCTATTACCACATCAGCGCCACATTTAAACAAAGCCTTTGGGCTTGAACTGAAAATTACTGTCCCACTGGGAGGCATGGACTGGAAGGGCTGCTTGTGGAAGGAGGGACGCACTGCAGGCAGCAGGGCTTTGTCACCGCAAGGCGAAGCTCAGAGCCTGCTCTCTGCATTGATTTCATTTGGAAACTTGTACTCCCCTTCGTGGCTCTGCAGACAGGGAAAACAATAGTAATCTGTTAAAATGCTGGAGGGCAGGAAAGCAGTGACTGCTGTATGTTGAAATCAATAAGAGCCTCATTCAGTTGCCAGCTAGAGAATTCTTTGGGGCCCCCAGGCAGGTCAGATGATACAGGCTAAAAATGGTACATGGACGTGACTTTGCACTAAATCCTGAAAGCTGGAGTGAAGCTGAGGAGCTTTTCTTTGCCTGAGTAATAATAATGTCAATATTATTGTTACAGTAGACATCGACTGGGCACCCTGTCTATATCAGGCCCTGAGCAGGTTGGACCTTGGAAGTCATTTACATCTCACAACTGCTGTGAGACAGAGGTGCTCTTTTTATTCTCCCTTTTACAGATGGGGAAACTGAGGCACAGGGCAGTTGATTAACCTACCCAAAGTGACAGAATTGATTTTAGCCTTCACACTGTGTCTTCAGAGACCACAGCTTGCCTTTTTTATTTTTTGCCTTGTGTGATGAGATGCCAATGAATCTATACACATGCTGTTTATCCATGGATGCACACTGAGCCACAGACATTGAAAAGTGATATAGAAATGTGTATGGGTTTCTCATAGACCTGACAGTGTGTGGCCCTGGGTAAAAGTTTGGTTATTGGCCTGCTTGTCTTATTCTCTCATAAGGGATCTAAGTCCCTTGAAGATCTCTGCAAAGTGTTCAAGTGTCCCTGATAGCTTGAACACTTATGCCTGGCACCAGCTGGAGCTCCATAAAATCTTGCACAAGTAGGTAGGAACTGGGAGACACTGTCAGTATAAACTGCACCTTTTTGAGAAGATGGAGATTGGCCAGGTGTGGAGAGCTTAGAAAGGGTATTGGTAAGAGATGGGGGTTGAGGCTGACCTTCAACTTCTAAGGAGATAGACAACAGAGGAAAGGGTGCTCATAGCAGGGAGTAGCTTGGGAAAAATGACAAGAGGCACACAGACATCAACAGGGACATCTGGAATCATAGTAGGTTCTTAATATGGGTTCAGCTACCCATCACGTGGGTTTGTAGAAGTCTTTGAGCCAGGGAAAGGAAGAAAAAGTGCCATGTTTGCAGGATCCTGGGGGCCCTGTGGAAGCCTGGGGTTGACTCTTAGCTTACCCAATTTCAGTTGTGAGATCTTCAGCAATCCCCATCTCCAAACACGTCTTAGTATCAGTGAGATAGCAAATGTATGGTGCCTAACACACCACAGTAAATGGTGCCAATGGTCTTTACTACCTGAAGCCACAAGGTAGAAGGTGAACTGGGGAGAGACACTGAGCAGGGGCCACGTTTGAAGGTTGTGGCAATCCCTGCAACAGCAATAAGTTCTGTGGCTATTGGGCATTACACTCAGCCAGGCTCCATGTCAATGCTAGCTGGAAGGATGGTGATTGTCTCACCACTGCATAGGAGTGAGGCTAGGGCTGGGTTCAAGGGCATCATCTACTAGCTTCCAAGCCAATGTACCTTCTTTCCCTTATCATGTATCTTTTTAAAAAAAGTTTTAAAAATTGGTGGTAGTGCAAATTGAAGTTAGGGTCTTGGTACTCAGCTTCGTCTCCAGCCCATTTGTATTTTATTTTAGTTTTTAAATTTTGAAACAGGCTCTCACTAAGTCGTGAACTTACCCAGGCTAAGCTCAAACTTGCACTCTTCCTGTCTCGGCCTCCCCTGGAGTTCTGGCTTACGGATGTGCCCTGCAACCCTTAGCTCTTACTGCATCTTGCAGACACAGTTCAGGTTAGGAAGACAGGAAGTTGTGCTGGTAGACACAAGCCCAGACTTCAAATTGGGAATATGAGGAAGTGCTCTTCGCTGGAGGCCTCTTTCTGCTCCTTCTACCTTTTTGAGAAATACATAAACCTCCCTTTATCCTGCTCCTTGGGAGTCTGCCTTTCTCCCCATCCCAATTAACCAAGAGGTTTGGTTTCAACTCTCCAAAATTTATCTTATATTTTCTTGCCATTGCCAGAAAATGTGTAATATTAAATTCTTCCATTTCTAGGACTACTGGAAGGTAAGCCTCATGACTGTGCAGGTTATGGTTCTTTGGTTCACTGTTTTCTCCTCTTCACCTACAACAATGGTAACCACAAAGCAGGGGCTCGATTACATTCACTGAATGAATGAACAGAGTTTTTTCAAACCAGACACACCTCCTGGGGAACTTGGTAGGACCCTAGAATGTACTGAGAAAAAGGTAGCTGGCCTTGTTACTGTGGTGAGAAGTTTGCTCATTTCCCCAACCCTGTTTCCCATGGCTCAAGTCCAACAGCTAAGCCACCTGTTCTTTATGGTCAATGTCCTTTGAGATTCTTAGGGCTTCTTTTTGGGTTTTGTGCAGAGGACTGTATTACCAAGTCGGTGCTTGGTTAATGCTGAGATATTAGCTTGTTGGTATACCATGTGTGTGTGTGTGTGTGTGTGTGTGCGTGTGTGTGTGTGCATGCCAAAGTGCAGGTGTGGGTAGGTACAGGTGGACAAGGGTGTGGTTTCCATACCAGCCTGCCTTCTGCGGGCCTGGAGGATGTTTGCTGAAGTTAGTCAGAGTGGCTGGGTCTCGGCTCTCTGGGTCCTTTTCCTATGATTCATGGGCATTCTGGAGAAGTCTGTGAAGCCTCTGCACTGTGGTGAAAGCTGGTATTTAAAAAAGAGGATGACTTTGCTTCTCCTTCCCTTTTGTACATTTTTCCAGTAGCACCCAGGCTCCTCCAGGAAATGTTGGATCGCTGACCATCTTCAGTACAAGTCATTTTGGGATTACTACTTTTTTTTTCTGTCTTACTTATTTTACTTTTCTGTCTTTTCATTAGGCATTTGTTTATACAAGTTCATTCACTGTTCCAACACTCATCTACTCTATAGCAGCTGGCAAGAAGAAGTAAGACCTGTCTTTGCCCTTGAGAAGCTCCTGGCGGGAGGAGATGGGCTGGGGCCTGGGAGGAAAGCTTGGGCCAGTTGAGGGTCAGGGGTTCAGGGATGACTCCAGAGGCGGTGAACTCTGAATGAAAGCCCCTAAGGCGCCAGGGATCGCGCTAAGCACGTTGCAGACATTATCTCATTCTGTCTTCGCTCTATGAGGTAAGTGCTATTATCCCTGCCTTTGTGTGACCTGGGATGAATGACTTCACCCCTCTAAATCTCAGTTTCCTCATCTGTAAAATGGGATCTGCAAAACCTCAGAAGGTCATGGCGAGAATTACACCATGCAAATATGTTTGAGGCACTTAGCACCACACGAGGTCAGGGTCACTAAATGGCTTCCCAGGAAGCGATGAAGGTGTGAAAGGTGAGTGGCTTGCTCCAGAAAGGAACTGTCAATGTGGGATTTGCTTTCTGGGCTCTTAGCCACTATCTATGTGACTTGCATGCCTGCCTAAGAGTTTAGAAAGTGTTTTGAGGGTTTTCCTGGATGTGGAGGTGTATCAGCAGAAGCTTTTCAGCAGGCACAGCTGCTCACATCACCAACTCTCTTCTGTGTCCCCATTCATGCTGGTGTTGCCTGTGAGCCTCTGAAACAGACATCCACTTCTTCCCTCAGTTTCTAAATACTGTTCCTAAGTCTCCCTTTTCTTTTGAATTATCAGGCATTTTCTACCATGAACATTGTGAGGCTAATAGAAGACCAGGGCTTCTTACCACACACTGCCTGGTGACAAGGGCCAAAACAAAGTTGTTCTGATGGTGGGTCTGGGGGCGGGCTTAAAGGAAAGGAAAATAACGAGGAAAGTCAAAAGCTGTTCGTGTCTGGCTCTGGCACTGCTAACTGAAATGATTTTAAATCCTCTGCACAGAATTATCACCCCACTCTTCTGGGAGCCCCCCTCCCAGGTCAGTTGTAAGGAGCCCCGATAAAGATTTATGTGGTTTGTTTTCTTTCCCCCAAGCCTTTGAAAAGCCTCCAAGGAGGTAATGTTTATGGCTGGTTGGTTAACCCTACAGCTCTCTGGAGGTCTCCTTGTGTGACCCCAAGGGCTACTTCCCAAGGCAGGAGGCAGCAGGCCTCGGCCGCCCCATCTGGGGAACTGGTTGTCTTGGGGCCAGAGTTGGAGAGCATCTCAGGTCCCATAGTTCTGGAGTCTGCTGGCCACAAGAGCGTCATCAGAGTAAAACGCCCCCAGCATCTTCAGAATAGAACCGATTCGATTCATCCCACAGGGGAGGGAATGCTTGAAAATCAGCATCAAGAAGGGGAAGAAAAGGTTAGGGTGACACCCCTAAGGGTGAATTTCCACCAGATAGGAGGATGTGGCCGTGAGATTGCTAATACTGATCAGGTGAAGGCAGATGCCTGGGGATCTTTGGGAGTGAAGGGCATTATAGAAAGATATGCATAGATTTCAAAATAAACACATCTCTGCTTTATTATTTTTTTTTTGATGGTAATATTTTCCTGGCACTGCTGGTTAGAATTACTTGTCTGGGTGTCCTGAACTCCATTTCTCAGACCCAGCTGAAACCCTGGACAGCTGCAGGAAAGCAGGCACCTTGGAGAACCGAAATATTCGGTATGCCTTTCCAACCTTATTAAAAAACCGAAGCCGTTTGTTTTGTTCCCATGTTCCTCCACATCCGAGGATCACCGCCGAGAGAACATTGGAAAAATGTGTCCTTTTGCAGTCATGCTGGCGGCAGGACACAAAGCAGAGGGTTTTGGTTGCTTGTTTCATGCAGGGAGCTCTGAATGTAGCACTGCAAGCCTTCCAGGTCTGCTCAGGAAGCCTGGAGCCAGTTCTGGGGCCTCTGAAGCTCTTCCTGAGATTGCCAGCAAGGTGAAGCCTTCGAGAACTTCAGCCCTGAATAAATGCTGGTTTCCCCATTCACTGATTCATTGGTTTATTTATGCAGTCTAAAAACTGAGCATGAGGCACTTAGCATATTTTCAAGGCACGTTGAAGATCTCTGCTGATCTCCAGAAATCCTATGAAGTGTGCTCATCTCCTGCTTTTTATGGCTGAGGAAATTGAGGTGCAGTGAAGTGGAGTAATTGGGTTGCATAGCTGCTTTCCGTTGAATTTGTAGTGGGATGGTTTTAAACCTGGGAACCAGAGAAACCTGAACTCGATTCCTATTTCTCCTTCTGACTTTGTATGAGGCCTTGGGCAAGTCCTTTAACTTCTCCAAGCCTCAGTTTTTTCATCTGTACAATGGGAATCAAAACAACAGTCACAACGTCTCAAGGTTTTAGTGAGAATAAAACCAGGCAGGGTGCTCAAAGCCCTGCAGGAATAGGTTTTCCATGTGAGATGTGAATGATGGCATTATTTCTTTGCTCTTGTCCTGGGGCCCTAAAGGATACTATAGGCTGACAGAGAGCCTATATGGACTGCCAAGGGGGCAGCTCCAGTTTGGGTGCTAAGCTGTTGGTACAGGGCCCCAGTGGTCTTGGGAGCTGTCAGCTTGGTTTCTCCACCAGGAGGTAGAAGTATTTAACATAACACAGTGACCTCATCAGGGGCATACCAGATGCTATCATCCATAAACAGCCATTTATTCAGGTTGAACAGGCCCCACATGCCACAGGTAAGCTGGCGAAAGAGAGATTGAATTGTTTAGTCCTGTAGGAGTGAAGGTCGAACAGAAAAGCAACACAACCCCTACTCATAACTTCTAGTCACTGAATTTTTTTTTAAAGCAGGTTAAACAGGTTTTCCATTGGAAACATGTAGAACAGACCTGAAGCAGGACCATGATGAAGTTTTTTTTCTTCTTCTACATATAGCCTTCCTCTTGCTCTTTCCTGGCTCCCTTTTCTCCCCCAACATCCTGCCTGCACCCCACATTTCAGCATCCATCACTGCCCATTTCCATCCTTCAAAGAACACATGAAGCTCAACTCAGGCCAACTCAACTATGTGAAGGCATACACTTCCCAAATGAGCAGAAACATTCCTACTTTAAAAAGTATATAAAATGTTTATGAAACAAGGTGGGAGATTCAGAAGCTATTGCAAAATCTGGAAAAAAGGTAATGCTGAGTGCATGGGAGAACACATCTGATAGTTTCCTTTGAGGCTGCCATTTAGAACAGACAGACATGTCTTTGCCCCCTCCCCACCCCCAGTTTCATGCATACAAAAACTCGCATATACAAGCACGCACACTTCTGCTGCGGAATCCAGAAAAACCAGAGCCTGTTCTTTATAGGCCAGGGAGCTTGTTGTTTTAGTCTGTTGTTTTCATTTCTGTGCACCTGCACCCTTTGCCTAAGACCCCTCCCCATTACTCCTGCCTCAGCCAACAACACAGAGATGTGTGTTTCGGAATAAGTCACACATTATGCAATTTGGTTTCCTCAGGAATTTGTTAGAAAAACTGTGGATCCTAGTGAATTAAGCTTAGTTTATATATATATATATATATATATATATATATATATATATATATATATTTTTTTTTTTTTTTTTTTTTTTTTTTTTTTTTTTTTTTTTTTTTTTTTTTTTTTTTTTTTTTTTTTTTTTTTTTTTTTTTTTTTTTTTTTTTTTTTTTTTTTTTTTTTTTTTTTTTTTTTTTTTTTTTTTTTTTTTTTTTTGGTTTTGTTTTGTTTTTTGTTTTTTGTTTTTTGTTTTTTTTGTTTTTTGTGTGGTACTGGACCTCAAACTCAGGACCTTGCACTTACCAGGCAGGTGCTTATGCCACTGAGCTACACCCCCAGCCTGAGTTGCATTCTTTATGTCCTGGCCATGTTGCACCTATCTTGAGTTTGTTTTCTGGGCCCCCAAAGCCTCCATCAGTTACTTTTCTTTTTCTCAGGAGCTGCAAGCCTGATGAAAGTAGGGTTTTGCCCTTTGCAGGAGTAGAGCAGTGGGCTGGATATGTGGGTGATTAGGACAGTGTGACTGCCTGACATCCTTCTGGGTAAAGGTTCGATGGAGGTGACCTTCAGGCCGTAGATGCATGAAGAGCTATTTCTTGTATCTGAGGTCTAGTTCTATGGAATCCTATTTGCAAACACTAAATAACCTAGTCAATGTGATCCAGATTATCAAAAGCAGTAGGTAGAATGATGAGTGTTACAAGTTGGGCTTATAAGAGATTATTTTGCTCTGGATGCCATGTCTAGCCAATGATATTTTAAGTCCATTCTCCATGGATGTGTCTATAAATTATGACAGAGACAATATTGCCAAAACAAAGCAATGACTTTTCCCTGGTAGAGACAAGCCAATTTGGACCTAAATAAAATCCAGGGTTAAATCATCTCAAGATGCCCTGACCTATAATGAAGGTGATCTTTCTTTCTTAACTAGGAAGAGGAATGAAGATTAGGAAGTCTTAGTGGTGAGTTAGAATATGAAGAATGAGATGAGAAATGAATAATTAGGGTACTAAATACATCTTAAATACTCCAATATCTTTACAATATTCCTAAGAGTTGATAATCTTGCTTCAATTTCATATGGTACCTGTTAGGGTTTAGATCTAAAATGTCCCCCCGAACTCTCATGTGTGCTGGGATTTTCAAAAAGTGATTGGATCCTGGGGTGCTGTGCCATCAGAGAATTAACCAACTGAGGAATTTATAGTTCCATGTTCTGTGAGAAGGTAAGGTCCAGTTGCAGGAGAGGGGTCACTGGGGTCATCCCTTTGGAAAGTGTATATTTCTCTATGATCTTCCTACTCAGTATTCTTCTGGGTGCCCCGCAGTGAGCAGTTCTCCTCTGCCCTTTTACCATGATGCCTCTTTGTTGGAGCCAGCCAACCATGGACCAAACTCCCTGCAACCAGGAGCCAACATACAACTTATTCTTGAATTTGTATATGTCATATATTTAGTCCCAGTGAGGAAAAACTAATACTGTCATACTGCTACACAACTGTGATCATGTGAATATTTCCAGTTCAGATTAATTTGGTCTCTTCACAAGATCCATGTTTCACTTAACTGTTGTTACAGAATGCGTTATTTCCTGAACTAAGCAGCTTAAAAATAACAACCACGTATTAAAGACTCAGGAGCAATTTTGTTGAGTGGTTTTGGTTTATTGTATCTCACGAAGTTACACTGGTGAGGGTCATTGGTCAACTGAGGGTTGACAGATGCTTGGGAGCCCTGCCTCCGAGGTGGCTCCCTCCTAGGCTGCTTAGCAGAAGGCTCACTACACTGGAAGTTCTTGGCAAGAGGCTTCAGTTCTCCACCAAGTGGCCTCTCCATAGAGCTGCTGAAGCTTGGCCATAACATAACAATTGGCTTCCCCCAGACTAGCAGATCTGAGAGAGTGATCAGGGATAAATCCACAGGGTCTTTTATGACTCCACCATGGAAGTCACACATGATCAGGTCTTGCCATATTCTTGTCAATAGAGGTCAAACTGAGCCCACATTCAAGAGAGAAGAATGAGATTCTATACTTTGTTTTTGATTCTATACTTTGAAGGGAAGAGTGGCAAATAATTTTTGGACATATTTTTAAACAATCACACTCATAGTTCCCCTAAATGGCACTATATATAAAGTCTGTTTAATAGTTGATGTCTTAGTTCTTCATAGATTTGACAGTAGCTACATTTATTTATTTCTTCTGGTTAAATATTTTCAACATCCTTGATTATTCTGTATATGACTTGATATATATTCTTATATAGTATGACAATTAATCTAAAACAATATCCTGGATTGAATTTCTTTTTTTTTTTGGTACTGAGAATCAAACTCAGGACCTTGTGCTTACCAGGCAGGCATTTGTGTCACTGAGCTAATCCCCAGCCTTCCTGGATGAAATATAAGATTCTAAAACTAAATACAGAAATCCATTAATTGTTACAGCTTATTAATGTAGAGTAAGCACAGCATCTGGTTTATAATAAATATTCAACTGAATTTTGTCATTGAAAGAATGAAAAATAAATTACTATATAATTGGGCCTATTTCTACCAAGAGTATGCTAGTATACTTTTTTAAAAAAAGCTTTATATATTGTTCCTTAATTTGAGCTTGTTAACTAAAATACCTAAATCAATCTCTTTTTTTCAGCCCTTTTGCCAGCTAAGATTCTCCTATTCTTGGATTTTAAAAGCATCTCTTTAATCTCTACTAAATGACATCCTAGAATCACAAATCACAAATCTATTCATGAACATGCTCTCTCTTTTAAATTTATACTATCCAAAAATATAACTAGGAGTTGTCCACAGATGTCATTATTTAAATATTATTGCTTTAAGCTACCAAGTTAATTCATCTATACAAATTTGCTATGCCTCCAGAGCTCCTCGTTACCTGTCTGTCCCTGTCACTGGGCTCTGCATTCAACTGGCCCCCAGTAAGATGAAACAAAATAAAATGCAATGAGGCCAACCTTCCATAACCGACTTATTCTAATTATGCTTAAACCCAAGACATCTGTACCAGCATTCACGCCCTCCTGTCCTTTCTGGACAGAGGTTCCACTGTCTTCCACAGTCACCCATGTTCAGAATCCAACATCTGGAAGCTAGGGCGAAAGGAGGAGTGAGGGTGTATTAGCAGAATAATTGGGGTGAAAAGAATGTTTTCTTGGCCTTTTTAGCAGGAGCCAGTCTTTTTTTTGGGTGAGTGGGTGGAGAGAGAAAGTGGGATAGGGAGAATGGGCCACAGCCAGTCTCAGCATCCAACAAGGTGGGCATTTGGAAAACAAACGTACAGTGAAGGGAAGGCAAACCTATGGAGGTCAGCACTTGGCGCCAGTTCAGAGAATCTGACTGGATGAACTCAGAGATGTGAAGGGAGGGGTCTATGTTTTCTTTTCTCCGATCAGACATGGTCAAATGCTGGGCTTAGTTTATTTTCATCTTGATCTACTTTATTATTGTTTTAAATTACAGAAATAATATGTGCTTTAAAAGGTGTAATTCTGAATTGAAAATGTTCACAATTTCCACATCGCTTTGTTAATCAAGACTCTGAAAGTAGCAGCTTATGCTTTGTTCTGTATTTATTTTTTGGGCACATATACAACACATGATAAGATCTGAAACAGCTTTGCTCTTCAAAGCTGTATCATAGTTTTTTTTTTTTTTGGTGGTACCAGGGATTGAACTCAGGACCTTGTGCTTGCCAGGAAGCACTTATTCCACTGAGCTATCTCCCTGGCCAAAGCTGTATCATAAAATATACTTTTTTTTTATCATCCTACCTTCTTTCTTTTCTTTCTTCTTCTCCACATATCATTTATATAATTCTGGGTCAATATATAGTTTCTTACTCATTCTTTATAATAGAACTCTAGAAGCACATAATTTTCCCAACTGTTCTATTTTGGGGGCACTCACCTTGTTCTTAGTTGCGTTGTGGTTAGCAAGCCTGCAGTAAGCATGCTGCACAAACACTTGTGTCTTCTCGTGCTTTTATCAACATTGACACTTCCCAATATGGGAATTTTGTCTTACTTTGTATCATGGCTCACATCCTTTTACACCGGTTAATGATACAATAAACAATTTCCCTCCTTTGTCTTACACCAGTCCTCTAAGCTATATCTTCTGTTTTGTTCATGTAGTGACCGATTTCCAAACTTGCTGTTTTGGCTGAAAAAGCATCCAGGAAAATGCACCTGTTCTTCTTTATGGAGTGCATTGTGTATTCATTTATATGAGCCCAGTTTTGAGATTGTGCTACATGTGTTTGTTTTAAATGAGCAGAAATTCAAGGACTAACCACGCGTAACTATCAGTCCATGTTAAGTAAATGGATCTCAGGACTGAGGTGTAGTACAGTGCAGAATGCATAGTTAAACTTCAGAAGAGCTGAAATTTCTAATTTCTCTCCCTACTGGCTACATTCCTTGGCTGGGGAGATAGCTCAGTAGAATAAGTGCTTGCCTGGCAAGCACAAGAGCCTGAGTTCAATCCCCAGTTCTGAAAAAAAAAAATAGACTTAATATCGCCATTTTTTAAGACATAATTTTAGTGCCTACTTTATAGGTTGTGAGATTAAGAGAGATAACATCGTGAATCATACAGCCTTCCCCCATGTGTTTTAAATTCACCCGATGCAAGCAAAACTGCATCAAGAGGAAGATGCTGCAGATTAAAGAGCCTGTAAGTAGGTACAGCAGCTGGGAGTTTAATCCCTGGGTCTGCCGTGCCAGCCCCACCCCTGGGGCACACTGCACTGGCAATTGAGGCTTGGCATGGTGGTGTGCGCCTGTAATCCCAGATTCTGGGAGGCTGTAAACAGGTGGATCACTAGGAGTCTGACTTAGTAGTGAGACTCTAAACACCCTACAAACCCTTCCTAAAAAATAAAATAAAAAATAAAAAAAAGGAAGATGCTGATCTTTTAAAACACATAAACAGAGAATAAGACAGACAGGCTCATGAATTCAGAAAGAGGCCGCCCAAACCTTATGCTGGGAATATCTTCCTGACATCCAGGACAGCAAATCCCAGGGGCATCCAGGAACTCCACAGGAGCTGGCTAGGTAGAGTGGAAGGGGATCAAGAGTGTCTTGTGTCTTTCTTTTCTTTCTTTCTTTCTTTCTTTCTTTCTTTCTTTCTTTCTTTCTTTCTTTCTTTCTTTCTTTCTTTCTTTCTTTCTTCCTTCCTTCCTTCCTTCCTTCCTTCCTTCCTTCCTTCCTTCCTTCCTTCCTTCCTTCCCTTCTTCCACCCTTCCCTTCCTCCCACCCTCCCTCCTTCTCTCCCTCCCTCCTTCCCTCCCTCTCTCTTTCTCTCAGTGTATTTCAAAAGAGTCACATACAAAAAAAGTCTCCTCCAACATTTTCTGCATTTGCGGCTCCATTGTGCCCATGACTAACTTCCTTTGGAGAGCTCTTTGATTTTGTAATGGATGTAAAGATTATTTCTTATGGACCGAAGCTGTTTTCTGCAGTCTTGGGTTGAAGAGCTCTTAGATATCCATCATGGGTTTCCTTATTTGATTAAGACATGCAGCACATTGGTATGCCCAATACAGCAATGCTTTTAAAACTGAAAGTCAGTTGTCCTCAATCATGGGGTTGTTTGACATCTTATGACCTATCTTGTTTATCTTGATCATCGTATTTGAATGGGTAAAGTTATTTAAAGAAAATATGTCATGAAAGTTGCCTTCTATTCCTTGTCTCTTTGGGGATTTTTCTTGATTCTCTCACTCTGCTTTTGTGAAATATTCATGTGTTATGAGCTGGAAAGAGGGTTTCTTTTTGTTTTAAAATCAAATAACAGAAGAAAAAAAGATTGTGAAATGTATCTTATCAACATTCAATTTTCCACCTATTCTATGACTTGCGTCCTATCATTTTCCTTCAGCCTTAAATGAAAATTTAACAAGATATCATAGCATGTTATAGAAGTCCGTGATTTCCAGGGGGGTTTGTGCTACAGAATAGGTTTGAAAGTCACTTTAGGGAAATTTCTTTGATGGAATGTTAAATGGGGGCTCTTGAATATGTGGGGGATTATACGTCCCAGTTTTCCCAGGTAGTTCCTGGTAAACCAGTGTCTCAAAGGTCTTTTTATTCCCACCATCAAAAGTGCTACAGTTTGGATGATACATTATATTTTTGTTAGTTATGAGGGTTCTGTTAGGAAGGACTTGGTTTTAATCTTTTACTTATTTATTTGGTACAGGATCTCACTTTGCAGCTCGGATTCACAGTGATCCTCCTGTCTCAGCCTCCCTAGTGCTGGGATTACAGGCATATACCACCACACCCAGTTTCGGGGACAGCACAGCACGCTCGGAGTTCTGGGGCCTGCATGGCTTGCAGTACTGGGGAACTGAATCCAGATCCTTGTGCTTGACAGACAGGCGTGTAGACTGCTGAGCTATCTCCCCAGCCTGGGACTTTTTTTTTAAAGTTGACATTTACTAGTTAGATACCAAGCACTGCCTTTGTACGCATTTTCTTTTCTTCATTTGACCCTTAAGAGTATAAGTGGGTGCTATTAGAGATAATGAACCTGAGGCCCAGAGGGGTTAAGTGATTTGCTCATGTTCAAGAAGCTACTAAGTGGCAGAGTTAGGAGAAGAACCCACACTTGGCAGACTCCAGAGCCTGTCCCAGTTGCTATGTTCATGCCTTCATCCCTGTGTTAGCAAGTGGCCTTAGAGGTTGGACTAGAGTCCCAGCTGCCTGAAGCCCTCAAGAATTCTAAGGAAACAGATGTAGCCTCATGGGGCCAGTGGGGCTTCCTCTTGGGGAAGCTGTGTGCCTCCGGTGGAGAAAACGGGCTGTTTGTATTCACTGGAGGATTTGAGATGCTCCTGAGGGACGCCCTGGCGGCGCTCATCACTACAGCTGCCTGTTTACAGGCATGCTCAACTTTTTAATTTTTTCCAATTAAAGTATAACGAATCTGCTAAGACTGGGTCCCACACAGCCCTGCCAGTTGGGTGTTTGGGGGTAGATAAAATGAAGAAATATGAGTCTAGCAGTCTGCCCTGGGGTGAAAAGAGAAAAGAGCAGATCTGTATGCGTCCTAGTGGCAGGCAGCTCTCCCTCTGCTGTGGCCTGGTCTGGGACTGTGGGCCAAAGGAGCCTTGGAATTGCTTAGACCTGCCTCTGTGCCTTTAGCTGTCCGGGTAAAAACATCACCTCTCTGGAGGCCTGCGCTGGAGCACAAACCCACGTATTGTCTGGCCCCTGGCAGGCTGGCCTGTGGAGGGGACACTCTAAGAGCTCTATTTTAATCTTTTGGAGCTGGGCCAGGGTAGGAATTCAGCTGCCAGCACCAGGCTCCCCACCCCCATCCCTTCACCCCGCCCCACCCCCTCCCCCTGGTTTCCTTTGCACTGACCTCCCATCATGAGAGGTGCTGGTGTTCTTTCTTTCTCCCTTTCTCTTTTTCAAACTACCAGGGCTCTTTCATGGATTTGACCTCCCAAAGTGTTGCAGAGCGAGACTCCTCAGTGGGCTACTTGGGGCTCAGAGCTGGCAAGTAGCCAACCCTTGAATCCTGAGATTTACCTCCAGATGTGTGTGCCTCTGTGCTTGTGTGGACTTACGTGTTTGTGTTGTGTGTGTAAGAGAACATATGTGTATGTGTGTCACTATGTGTGTTTTTGGTATCTCTATAACTTTTCTCTCTATGTGAAGAAAATATACAGGGTAGAAAAAGGGAGGGGAATAGAGAATAGAGAGGAAAGAAAAGGGTGGTTGAAGTCCATGCACATCTTATTTTTCCTCTGCCAATTACACTTCCCCTGCCCAAGTCAGACCATTTCAGGTGTCCTTCTAACCGAGGCTCATTCTTTTCCTAAGCTAGTTGGGTCTGTTTCTCTGGGTATGAATGAATCTTGTAGAAAGCACACTTGAAAGAATGGGCAATGGACTCCTACGTTGATCTTGAATTCCAACCTCAGTTCTTCCACTCACTGCCTGGGTGATGGTGGGCATGCGATTTCTCTTCTTCAGCCACACTTTCTCACCGTGTAAAATATGGATGATGGTGCTCTTCGCTTTTGCAGAAAGTGGACAGCAGAAGATTAAATGGCACGCCAAAGGTGACCCATACACGTCAGGTTCTTTCCTTCCTACTACCCTCTCTCTGGATCAAGTGCTAAGGCAGCAGTTGAGCCTGGGCCCCAGCTAGTTACAAGGGGCCATGTGCTTCCTGAAAGGGCAGAAGGGTGCAGTGGATGTGGTCCTTTGTCCCCTCCCCGGAATCTCTCGTCTTTTTTCATCCCCATCCTCTGGCCTCTGCCGGTGAGGTGCATTTTCCTCTCTGCACCAGCCTCCCAAACTGACTCATTACCTCGACAGGGTAGCAACTTCCAAAACAAAACTTTTTCAACCAAGGAAAATATAACTTAGGGGAGGAAAGCGTTTCAGTATCAGGCCTCCTGGGACCCAAGGAAATATACTGAATATTTGTCAAGGAATGATGCTGTTCTGACTTCACAGACTCTGCTGAGGGCAGAGGGAGAACAATGCCTGGCATTTGGCTTCAGCCAAGCCAAAATGGCCCATGCAAGATCCAAGTTGGTGCTCAAGTTAGCCTCAACTTGGAAGACTCAGATGTGTGTCCAACATCATGCCTCAAAGCAGGTCCTACTGTGGAACGACAAACATCGCACATAAAGAGGCACCTTGTACTATGTTCCATGACAGGCTGTAGTCTTCCCTTCCACCCCAAAGGATATGCCCACTGCAGCCTTGCTTCCTGGCAAAGGGGCCTGCTTGCTTCATGCTTGGGTTCTGGGAAGTGGCTAATGGAGCACATTCCACACTTAATAATAATGCCCCCTGCAGTTGTGCAATGCTTTGACCCCTTCCAGGACACTCCAGGGAAGGGATCTGATGGCAGTGATTCGGCAGGACCTAAGAGAACAGCTGGCAGGTGGTGGTACTGCCAAGTTAGATGCTGAGGGAGATCCAAGGGACATTCTGAAGCATATCCCCTGTGACTCTACAGTGGCCAGGACAGCCAACAACTGGGGAGCTAAAACAGGTAGAACTGATTTCTAAGAGACTGAGGTCAGGTGAGGCAGGGGAGTGACTTAAATCTCTCCACAGTGGAGAACTTCTGTGGGGGAAGTCGAGAATATTAGGAAGGGGATGTGAGCAGGAGTTTCATATTGCTCATTTTGTTCTCCATAATAAACTCACGTCTCCACCATTTACCTTCCAAGACTTGTGCTCTCCACCCAGAACAATCACTGCATAAAACATCACCAAAGTAGACATGGTCCTGAGAATTCCTATTTATCTTTTTAAAATTTTTATGTATTTATTTATTTTTTGGCAGAATCAGGGGTTGAACTCAGGCCCTTCCATTTGCCAGGTAAGCACTTATTCTACTGAGCCATCTCCCTGGCCCCTCCTACTTATCTTTGACAGACATTCAGTGTATTTTATTACATATTTTTTAATCTTTTATTTATTCATTTGGTACAGGGTCTGTCTACACAGCAAGGGTTCATGGTGATCCTTCTGTCTCAGCCTCTCCAGTGCTGGGATTATATATGCTAAGAGATCCTGTTTGCTTTCATCTAGCATCATGTTCATATTCTCTCTCTCTTCTCTCTCTCTCTCTCTCTCCCCCTTCTCTCCTCCCCTCTCTCAAATCCTATGTACAAATGCCTTTCCATCTATATCTTCTGTAGTGTATCTGTTCCAAAGAGAGATTCTTGGGTCAATTTTTTCTTTTCTCTCTTTAAAAAAAATTTATTGATACAGGGTCTTGCTACACAGCTTAGACTTGCTGTGACCTTCCTGTCAACCTCTTCAGTGTTGGGATTACAGGTATGTGCCATCACACCTGGTTCCAGGGCTAGCATGCTTGTCAGGCAGGTACCTAGATCTTGAGCTATCTCTCCAGCCCCTTTCACCTTTCTCAAAGGACCTAATTCAATGGCTCAACAAAACCTGAAAAGTCAGGTGGGTTTGGCCCAAGTTTTCACTTTATAGAGCCTCTCTCCTCTTATAAATAAAACAGGGGTAAAATTTCTAATCTCCTGTACCTCCTAGAGCTGTTCATCAAGATCACATAGATGATGCTTGTGAGAGAGTTTTCTAAACATGTAAGAAATTGAGGCTGTGAAAAGCTTGGTGAGGAAAATGGTGGGTACAAAAGGAGCCTTATTTGTCACAGGAACAAAACACTTGCATCATTTGTGGGTACTCAGAGGGTACAGCTGGGATGGGTGGTCTGCCTGTCAATTCTTGTGCCCCATTGCTGGGGGGGGCATGACACTCAGCCATTGACAGTGTGGAGTGCAGCCTACTGCATGAGAAAGGGCCAGCTTCTCTCCAGGCCTTCCTCCTGGGGGCCAACCTTAACACAGTACTCTGGAGATGGTATGTGAGGTGGGTGGTGGTACTTCTCAGACTGTCCTGGAGCATTGATGTCTAGGCTTACTGACCAGACAAAAAGCCGAGTTTTATCTGAGCTACTTTAGAGAGCCCAGAGTTGGCAGACATTTAGAAAAGCCTTCACATCCTTTGTCTATTGGGGAAATGAACTTGATAACAAGTGATGTAGCTATAGTTTGTGTTAGTCATTACTTTGTCACTCATTTAGTGGGTATTGGTGCTAGGAACTGTGGTGGGCAGATGATGACTAATGAGACAGGCAGTTAGTTTGCTAGACACTTTTCTTTTGGTACTGGGGATCAAACTCAGGACATTGCGCTTGCCAGGCAGGCACTTATGCTGCTGAGTTATCTCCCAAGCTCCATTAGGCTCTTTTGACTTAGAGCTTCTGATTTCATTTAGTAGCCACATGGAGCCTAAGTTGCTCTAGTCAATATCTAACACCAATGCTTTCTGAGGCAAAATAACAGAATGTAATGATTGACACAAGACAGGAAAAAATTCTACGCACTAGCTGAATGTTTTTCATAGTAAAAATGTTACTGCAAAGATCTAACTTCTTTGACATTATGAAAATTCTAGTCAAGAAAATTTCCTTACAAAAAAGAGATTTCCTTATGAGTTTTTTCTTCAACCTAGTAGACAGTCTAAATAGATAAGAAAGTCTAGAGAGAAGTACAGGTTTCTTGTTGGCAAGTGGAAACACTGTATTTCTTGGCATGTCTTATCTACAGAGCTCAGTGTTCAAGGGAAGCTTATTTTTCACATAGGAGGTTAAATTTGAAAGGCCTCCTCTTTCCCTTTATCTTGTTCTATCCCTCCCTGAATACCTCCCCAAGAGTGCTCACAGGGAAAAGGGGATATTAAAGAGCAATGGCATTTGTTTGGTTTGGAAAAGAAGATAAACTTTTATTTAAAGACAGAATTAGGAAAAAAAAGTCATGGTTTGCTTAGAAAGATGACAATTTACATAGGGAAAACAGCATATTTGAGCAGGACAACAAAACAGGGCTCTGAGGCTGTCAGGAAAGTTGACCACAAACATGCCCATAGAGAGCTGAATGTGTGTGTGTGTGTGTGTGTGTGTGTGTGTGTGTGTGTGTGTGTGAAAGAATTCTGCAAGACAACATAAGACAAATACATGGTCCAAAGCAGCACATTTTCTGTTCTGGGAAATTCAGGAGAAACTTTTTGCAGATTCCTGGGATTGAAGTAGTCTCTTTGCAGTGTTTCCAAATACTGAAGAAGTCTGAAATCTCAGCCAGAGGGAGCAGAGTGAGAAGGAGCTTTGTGAATGTGGAAAAAAGGTAGAGAAATCAAGATAGGACAGTACATGCAGGATGCACTCTAGATGTTAAAACATGCACACGGTGGAGGAGGAAGCAAGGTTAAGACAGTCAAGGACATCACTGGGTAAGGGTACCACTTGGGAAGAGTACTACCTGGTAAGGGTACCACCTGGGAAGAGTACCACCTGGGAAGGGTACCACCTGGGAAGAGTACCACCTGGGAAGGGTACTACCTGAGAAGGGTACCACCTGGTCAGGATACCACCTTGGAAAGGTGTTTACCTTGCCAATCTGCTGTTATATTTTCAGTACCTGGCTACAACCAATTAGGAAAGAGAAATCATACCAAAAACATTGATTACCGAAGATCCAACTAGTCAGATTTTGTTGATAATTGTCAAAACCATGCCCAAATAATGATTATTCCAAGATTTTAGTGAGAAGATTTTTAATGCTCAGGATGAACAATTTTTGTCTTTATTGAGACATGGAAAAAGCACGAGGTAAGCCAAGTACTGAGAATTCTGTTAGTTTATTATTTAGCTGATATTTCTCCAAACTTTAAATAAAGTTCATTATTTAATTGACATTTCTCCACACCACAGACAAAGGGCTCACAGACTTCTTTTGACAACAAAAAAAGGATGAAGAATCAAAAATATTTTTGACTTCTTCACCCTTGACCAAGATTTCAACACTTTTTGGTAGGATACAAAATATATGTAATGTTTATGAAGCAAAGCCATTCCCTCTGATACCTAAGATTTCTTCTGTTGAAAATTTTTCTTGAAAACATAATCACACAGGTAGGAAATTATCAAAAATACTTGCCATTAGAAAATGTTCTTGATTCTTGTTAACCCCTGACCTCCTCTTCTAAATTAGTAGGTTAAAGAGGCATGCATGGAGCCAGTGTTGTTTTGGTGGAAGGTACTGATCATTTACAACATCCCTTTAAAATGTTCAAATAGTTTCCAAATGTGAATACTACAAAATATTATTGTTTCAAGATCAGAGGTAACCTTGAATACACCCTACATGATTCATCTGTATATTTACAGAGGTGTGAAGCACAGAAAATTGTGCAGATAATGTACTGCTGTCAAAAAATTAACATCACTCAGTTGTACACATAGCAACAAGATACAATAAATTCTGAACAAGTAACAACCAATAATCAGCCATGTTATTAAGTACACCTGAGGCAGGAAGCAAATTAAACACTGCTTAGTAGAGTGTCACTTAAATTATTTTTCCTATGAAACATCTTTCCCCCCAAACTCTCTCTCTCTCTCTCTTTCTATCACATATATAAAATATCCCCAGTCATCTCATGGGTCACAAGGCAAGAGGCAACACACACAAAAAAATCCAGACTGACTTGCAATTTGCCAGACTTGGCTTCTGTAAATCAGTTACTGGATGGTGGTCACTATGAACGTATATTCAGACTTTCATGTCATGGACTGAAAGAGAAGAAGCAAAGAACATTAACTAACTAATAACTCCATAATATTTGCCACTCAGTTAAATATATATTGGCTTTTCCTGAAATGCTAATGTGTGTATCAGGAGGGGAAGGACCCTAAGATAGTATGTAGGAAAACAGCAAGAACAACAAGCCTACTTTCTTTATCAAAATAGAACATCTATATAGTCCATTTACCCATTGTTAAACAAACCAACTGTCCTTTTGAATAATGATCTAAAATTTTATTATTGATAGAAATAGGAAAAAATGATTGAAAAAACAAATATAACTACTGTGTGCAGATGCAGTGGAAAAAGCAGAGAACTGAAATATGGCAAAATCAGTGCTTCATGAACAGTCAATGGATTTTTTTTTTCTAAAAATACTTTTTGCTAATGGCAAAGTTCAACACCTCAGAAAAACTCTGAATTAAGATCTTAGAATAAGTTTCCAAGCTGTACAACATGCTTTCAAATACACTACCCTTGTTGTTTGTAAGGCTGTATTGAAGTTTAGCTTAACAGTCATAAGCCATGTGTTTGAACATCTTATACGAAGTGACCAGCAAAGAAACTAATTTTTTCCTTGTTCATTCTACTACCCATATAGAGATAACATTGCTTTCCAAATAGCTCCATACAATTTTTTTACTTGAAAGAAACAACCTTAAAAAAACTCCATATTTGCTTCATTGAGTCGTCTGGAAAAATATTTATGCTTTATAAAATGACAATATAACACTGAATTTACTGAGAGTATTCTCTTGCTAATCTACAATGACCCTCTTTAATTGGTACATTAGAGGTTAATAAACAAATATACAAAGAAGTGTAAGCTTTGCCATCTCTCTGCTGCCTATAAAATTGAGAAGTTGCAGATTCCTGGCATCTTTTTCCTAATATGTATACATTTTCAGAAGCCAGTGAATTCTGTGTTCTGTTAACATAACTAGGGAACTAATATGTACCACAGACCTTTTGACAGCTTAGTGGCTAGTGCTCCAAGAGAAAGTGAATACCTCTTGGGTGGATTGTGAAGCACAAACAAGAAAAAGCCTCAGAGCTGGGGTTTTCTAGTAGGCCTCCTTGTCTAACAGAGGTATCTTCCAGGGAAGAGCTCAACCCTCAGCAGGGTACATGTCTGTGTGGCAGGATAACAATGAATGAGAGGCCAGTCCTCTTTCCCACTTGTCTGGCATGATCTCCTGGCAAGGATGGGGTAGGTGTTTGCCAGGTGGCTCCCAGACAAGGTTTCTTTAGGGGAGTACAACAAGGCTTCAGTCATTGCTTTTCATAAAGTGCTTTGGGATCCTTCAGGAAAGGGGACTGGCAGAATATTATTACTAAGTGGCTTCAATTTTCAAACCAAATGGAACCATTTTCTCTGGTGTAATTATTGCTTCGAGCATTAGTGAATGTTCTTAAAACGGAATGGATCTCTTCTTTAAGTACCCACTTCTCAAAATATCCTTCCCCAGAGTGAATGTTTTTAATTACTGTCCCCTAGGTCCCCTTGCCAATTAAGAGGGTGTGAGAGCCCTGTCAATGGTTGCCCAGAGCATACACCTCCAACTTGCATTTTCTGGCTGGCCTCCTTCATGAATAGACAGGAGTGCAAGCAAAGAAGTCTAGCCAAACATGAGTTGTGTCTGGGTGGCCACTGGGACCAGCTCCTGTGTCTTCTCAGACATCAGTGACAAGATGCATTGTCAATGTTTGTCTATATTCTTAGATCAGATCTGTGAACTTCTTGTGGCCCAGGAATGTTTTTCACACTTGAAGCTTTAGTTCTCCGTGCACTTAGAATAGGCAGAGATCTGAGAGGGCCTTAGTCAATGATTTTTAAAGATTTCCACACAGGATGAGAGCTGGGTAATATGGGTGAAAGTACGCTAGAAAAACTAAAGCAAGGAAGGCCAGGGATAGGAAAGTTTCCTTCAGAGCTTTTCACATTGGATCTCAGAAGAATAAAACAGCAAGTCCACTGTATATGAAACAAAACAAACAAAACTAATAATGCAAACAAAAATCCCTAGAATTTGTGAAGTCTACCATTAATATAAAATAATAAAAAATCTAAACTAGGGAATACCTTTTTTTTTTTTTTTTTGGTCAGAAGAACGCATTAATTTAGAGTGGCCTCCCAAATGTTAGGAAATTGCAGAGTGATTCTACCTGAATAAATAGCTAATTATTGAGGACATAACATATCTACTTTTCATGCAAAGTTTGCTAGCAAAATGCACTTTCAAGTGACTTAAGTATGGCTATTGAAGTGTACTGTGTACTATTCATTTCATGAGAAGGTCTCTTTTTCTCATGGAAAATGAAAATAAACTTTGTGCCCTCTATATAAACTAGTGGGTTTAAAAATTAATGCAATTTGGGCCCAGAAAGCCAGAACTTGCTGATCAAATAGGGATCAGAAGAGTAGGCAGTCTCTGCCTGGCCTCCTTCTTGAGTTCCTCCCAACTAATTCCCAGTCACAGACTGCTTCCTGTATCAGTAGAACCATCAGGACCAGATGCTTGCTAGTTTTTGCAGTCCCATTATCCCAATTCACAGACTCATACAACACCTACAGACTGTCTTCTAGTTAGAAATAGGTAGAAACTGAGGGCAGATAATGCTGAAATATGCACTAGGAGTCATATTTGAAGAATCTTCCAAATTACCTTCTTAGTTGGCAAGCTTAGCTTAGATGTCTGTTAACTGACAGTTAAATTCCTTAGCAAGAAGGAGTTCTGAGATACTTGAAATTTGTTTGGTAAAGGTTGAACAAAGGACTTGAATTTGGAATAAAAAGTAAATAGTTTTGATAAGGAGTAAACTGCTTATAGACAAAGACTTGTCTAGCTACATACCAGTTCCCAATGGGGCAGCCTGTTCTAAGAGGAATCATTGTGGGTTCTTCTGATCCTAACTCTGCCACCAAACAAGATGTGACCTTGAGCAAGTCACTTAATTTCTCTGGGCCCTAACTGTTCTACCTGGAAAGGATGTACGATACATTTTATGATCCCTTCTAGTTTTGACCTTCACTTCGCCTATATGCATAGAATTCACTCAAACAGAAGAAAATTGTATTTTAAAATCCTCCTAGGCATGGAGAAACTGTTGTAGTGATTCTGATCAAGATTATTTGGGAGGTTCACTGAGTATAAAATCTCTTTTAGAAAGAAAAGACTGAGCTCTGGGAAATAGTTTTCTAATGACCATAGGATGTGGGCCAAATCTGGATCTTTCCAGTAGGGTAATTATTTGTGTTTTAATCAAATGTTTTAAAAATGGAAGGGATCAGCATAACATTGTGCACTTGGGACTTTGTATGAACTCCCATGAGGAGAAATGGTAGGGATATGAGGGCTGGGATAGGGCCATGAAGAAGACCATTTTAGAATGTTAGTGAACTGAGTGGGTCTTCGCTTCAGTTGAGAAGACCTATGCCTCTCCTGAATATGCAGTCTTGGATTTGGGTTTCACATTTCTGAGAAATTTAGGTGGTAGGCAATGTGACCAAAGTGGGATTTCCAAGAGTCTTTGGGTAGATTTTGCAACAAATTGTTGGTGGGGGCTTGAAAGGAAAGACTTGCCTTGTTGCCACCTGGGCTGACGATCCTGAGGGCCAAACTGATGCTGAGAGGCATGGCCGAAAAGAAGATAGCTACTGCAGCCCTGGGCAATTTGTCCCTTCACCTGTGATGTGGAGCTAGCAATGTGCTCTGTGGAGCTGTGAGGGGGCTACCACTGCCTGGCCACGTGTGCAGGGCACTTTCTTGTTCCATAACTATTTCACCACTTCAGAATCTGGAGAAGATCCAATGTGATTTTTACTGACAGACCTACAGACTTTAGAACTGTAAAGCAAATATACTTTTGTTCATGATTCTCCCCCTCCTCTTATCTATAAATTAGGCTTTCACATAATTTATCCATCTCCTTGCACCCTGGAACAATGCGCTGTTCATTTTCAGGTTTAAATAGGAGCTGAGTGTGCTTCTCGCCCTGCTCTATCTTTGCAACATAGAGCTAGAAGTACCCTCTACTTTTGTTTCTAGTGATCACCACACAGCACAAAGGGTCTATGTAAGGCCTTCTTAATTACTTAAGTGCTGATGATAAATTGGATTTGGAAAATTTGATTTGGATAACCCTGCATTTTGGCATGACTGGGTTAGCTGACAGAGAACCTAACATAAGCCTTCTTGATCCATGGCCTGAACACACAACCTGGGTCTCTTTCCCCCAAAAACTTCCCAAGGTTTGGATGGGAAGGAAAACCAATGCCAATCTTGTTTCCATCTATAGAACTTCTCTTAATCCAAATTCATGAAAGAGGCTAAGCACAGAGATCAGATTACACAGCCAGTGCAGAGCTAAGGGTGTCTCCTTGCCCTGTTTTACCACAGCCATTGCCATCAGGAATGGGGTGGCCATCTCAGACTTTAGGTTAACACAATTACTCCTCCATGTCTTTTCGAGGCTGAAATGGGAACGGCACTAGCCACTCTGGCCTCCACTCCTATTCTTCTTTCCACAAAGAGGGCCTCGAACATGTAACCGTTGGATTCCTAATGTTCAAACCATTTGAAAATGGGTTGCTGAGGCAGTGGGCAGGCTGGGCTAGAATGATGAGAAAATGCAGGGATGGGAGTGGTGCGGTGGACAGCCAGCATGCGACATCCTAGAGCATGCTGCTGAGTATTTCTGATGCCGGTGAGGTGGGGGCCTCTGGGTTCCTCTCAGCACCCGAGGGGCTAGGCAGGGGGCTGCGGCCTCCGGGCTGCGGGCTCAAGCTGGCCCATGGCTTCGGGTCTTGGCCCACAAGGGCCCTGGCGTAGGGCTCCACGTAGATGCGGCGGATGGATGGCCTGGGGTCCTGAAGACACCCTTTCTGCTCCTCTGGGAGACTGGTTGCGTGCGCCAGGGGCAGGCCTCGGGGGCCATCGTGGGTTGGACCTGGATGCTCGGCTTCCCCGGGGTCCTGGGAAAGGCCGCAGGCCCTGGACAAGTGCGGTGTGTAGATACCCTCAGAAAGTGACAACGATTGTGTCTCACTGTGCATGCGCAACCAACGGTGGTGGCGGCTGAAGCCGCTGTAGTGCTGGTGCTTGCCCGGCTTCCGCTTTCCCAGGAAGCCCAGCGGTGGCCGCGCGCCCGGCGCCATCTTGGCGTGGTTCTTGGGTGCGAAGCCCGTGAGCGTCAGGCTTTGCAGCAGCTCTGCGCATGCGTGGTCCGGGTCTGGGCCTCGAGAGCGGCCCAGCACTTCCGGGTTCGGCCCGGTCGGGCTCTTCACGTCGTGCACTTGTAGGACATCAGGGGCGCTGCCGCTGAGGCCGCTGAGGGTCTGTTGGGCAATGTCGTGTGAAGACAGGTAGACCAGGTCGAGGTCGCGAGGGCTCAGGGCGTCGCTGGAGTCGTAGTCGCTGTCGGTGGGGAGGAAGACTTCCGAGCAGGCTTCTTCATCAGAGCAGGGCTGCGACTCTGCAGAGCCAGAGACAGAGTTTAGGAAAGGGTGCGCCAGCCATGGCCTGCCTCCCAGGACGAGGGTCCCGGTTCAGACTCCATGGCCTTGAAAAGGTCTCTGCAAATTGTGTGGTAGGTGCTGGCCTTTGGGTAGAGAAAAGAAAGGGACAGGTCCAACCCGGACTGTGGAGAGGGACATTCCCTATGTTCGTCACACATGGTTTTATTATTATTGGAAGACAGGATGAAACAGAAAAGGAAGCCAGGTATTACACATGTATTCATCATCTCCACTTACATCACAGATTAATTTTGTATCTGAGAAAGTAGCCTCAATTTAAAAAGGGGAAGGAAGGAGAGGAGATACTGGTAGCTGAAGAGGAGAAATCAGATTTCAAATCCTACCTGCCTTCCACCTATTGAAATCCCTTGACTTTCCCACAGAACTCTGTGCATGGTCTTTGATGCACTAAGGACCTACTAACACACGTGCAAGTGGTCTTCAATTAGGACTTTCTTATTTTTAAAATTTGAGACAATGCCACTTATACCCCACTCCCAGGAATCTTTAAAAGGAATATAGTAGTAAGTTGATTTTAAAATTCATCTAGAGAAGAAAACTTATGAGACTAGTCAACTTTCTTTTTTAAAGGTAAAGTAGGAAAACTTTTGCCTATTACATACTGTGGAACTTTGAGCATTAAAACTTTGCATTATTGTGTAAAATGGACAAATAGATTCATAGAAAATCTGGAAACAGCTCATGTGATATTTTCATATTATTTTGAAGTAGGGAACTGAAATAAAATTACTCTATGTAGTGTTGGGACGTTTGGCTAACCTTTTAAAAAATTATTAGAGAAAGTATCATATATGATGATAAACTCCATATAGCTTAAATATAACCTCAATATATTGGGACAATATGCTTATAATTTTGGTTGGGAAAGCCTTTTTAAAAGAAAATTCAAAGTATCATACAAAATATGGCTGATAAATCTGACCATATCAAAGTTCAATACTTTGCAAAACGATAGTATAAGCAAAGTGGAAAAAATAATAGACTAGAAGGAAAGAGTAATGCAGTTTGTATGGTAAAAGACTAAAATCCAGGATATGTAAAAAAATGAACAAATATAAGAAATATTGTTTGGAAGAATGATGAATAACAAATGACTAATAAATACATTTAAATCAGATAGTAACTAGGGAAAAGGAACTGAAATAGACATTTTTTAAAACTCATATAATTTGCAAAAATAAGAGTGATAATCTCAGGTGTGAGTAACATGTTGGAAATCAAGAGACTCATATACAGTGATGGGGAGTATAAATTGGAAAAACTCTTTTAAACAATGATTTGGCAGAATATATTAAAAATTGGCACATTGTTTGTTCCAGCAAGTCCTTTTTTGGCTATCTGAAAACCTGTCATCATATGCACATTTAGGCATTTACAAGTTGTTTACTGCAGCATGATTTTTAAAATTTTATTTTTATTTTTAATTTTTTTTGCAGCATGATTTATAATGGTGAAAATTAGACATCATCATGTGGTTGAAAATCTGTAAAAGGAAAACCTAAAGGCACAGATGCACTAAGGCAAAAAAAAAAAAAAAAAAAAAAAAAAAAAAAAAAAAAAAAAAGTTGCAGAGTTTCAGAAGGGAATTCCTATTCAGAAAGACTGGCTTCTGCATTAAAAGGATTAAAAAATAAAACAATTTAAAAGGTTATTAGTAAGTAATTGCTTCTTCCTTCCTCATTCCTCTTTATAGTCCACATCTCATTATTTGCCTATAAATTTTATCTGCCTTGAGATCACCTTTTCAAGTTTGATGAATGTAGATAGGGGTGAATGGAGAGAAAAAAATAAGGAAAGTATTTTGTTAATCCTAGTCCAACAGAATTTTCCATAAACCTACATCTTCTAAAACCCATGTTCTGTCACAGTCTCTCATAGATGCATACTGGGGCTGGGGAGATGGCTCAGTGGAAGAAGCGCTTCCCTGGTTAGCTCAAAGGCCTGAGTTCAATCCCTGGTTCCGAAAAAAAAAAAAAAGAGCTGATACTATCATAGATGCATACTTACACTTGTACTAAAACAGTAAACTCTGAGGCTAATTTCTTATAAATTTTGTATCCACTGAAGCATCAATGAGGATGTTCTTTGACTCACATTCAGATAAGCCTACCATACACTGAAAAACCATTAGTAAAAAATGAATTTTATACACCTCATCTATCACACATTATAGGTCAGCATCACTGTCTCAAATTTTTTTCCTCTAGATGAATGAGAAAGGAAGAGGCAATAACCTACTAATAACCTTTTTAATTCTATTCAGATCAGAATACTACAATTTGAATAGAATGTGGAGAGCAGGAGTAGAATATTGGGAAAAGGAGGCTAGCAAGGAAGAGTGCCTGCAGTTGCACTCTTGCAAACTAATCTTAGCAAATTAAGTTGTTTTTTTTTTTTTTTTTTTACAGAAGCACCTTCTACATGAATATTCAGAGTAATTTTATTGGTAATAGCTTCAATCGAGAAACTCTCTGATGTCTGTCATTGAATGGCTAAACTGGTACATCTGTACTGTGGAATGCTACTCATCAGGATAGAGAAAGCATTCTGTTGTGTTGCTTTTGAGAAATAACATAATTATGGAGACAACAAATAGATATTAGTGGCCAGGATAGGAATGGGGGGAGAGTAAGGCTATATATTGGTCACAGTGAGAGTTTTGTCGTGATGTCACAATTGAGTTTACAGCAGTGGTTACAGAGGTTGTATGTGTGATGAAATAGCATCAAGGTACATATGTGATGTCAAGTACATATGTACCCACATATATGATATATTTAACTGTTGAGATCTGATTAACCGCTATGGATTGTACCCACCTCCCATTTTTGATGTTATACCAGATGTGTAAAGAGTTGATATTAGTTTTTGATACAAAGTCTTGCTATGCAGTTCAAACTTAGTAGTGATCCTCCTGTTACAGCCTCCCCAGCACTGGGATTATAGGTGTGCACCACCATGTCTGGCACAAAGAGTTGATACTGGGATTGCATGAGGTAAAAATACAAGGAACATCCTGTTCATTTCTTTGTAATCTATCATGTCTATAATTATTTCAAGACAAGTTCTTAGGGAATTGAGTGTAGAAAAAGGATGAAACTGGAGGAGACAAACTTTTAAATAAGAAGTAGTTTACTTAATGTTTACAGTTTTCATCTTGTAGATGAGAAAACTGGCTTATTAAACATGGCAGTTGAAATGATAAATAGCCCAGCAGATACCCAAATGAAGATTTGTTTCACTCCATAAACTTCCTGTCTTGCCATCCAAGTTAGCATTTCCATGGGGTTTCTCTGAAAGCTTTCTGAGGACCAGGACCTGGTTCATACAGTTCATTTTAAACAGAATTATGGTAATAAAGCTCACGTAAGGGCGTCTTGACAATGGTGCTGCTAAAGAGACATGTTAATTTAGGTCTTGTATTAGCTTCCTATGGCTGCTGTAGCAAATAGAATGTAAGGTGGTTTAAAATAAGAAAAACATACTTTTTTCTTACTCTGGAAGCCTGAGTTCAAAATTAAGGTGTCAAAATGGCCACATTTCCTTTAGAGGTTCTAGGGAATGAATATCTTTTTGCTTCTTCCAACTACTGGCATTCCTTGTTTGTGTGTCACTCCATTTTCTGCTTCTGTTGTCTCATAGCCTCTCTTCTGTGTCTGTATCTTCTCTTTCTCCCAAGGGCATTTGGTCGTTGTATTTAGGGCCCACTCAGGTAATCCAGGATTAGCTTATCTCAGGTTATTAATTAATTATATTTGCAAAGACCTGCTTTCTAAGTAAGATTTCACTGACAGATTACAAAGGTTAACGCATGGACATAGCTTTTTCAAGGCCACTGTCCAGCTCATTAGAGGACGGATAACAAAAATGACTATCAGTAGAGGCAACCACTGAAGAGTTTGTGTCAGTTTCTTCATCTTCCTGGTTCATTGTTGGGTCAAACACTTTGTAAAAGCAGTTTGTATTTTTTTCCTTTTCAGGATATGAACAATGAACACTTAGTCCTCTTCAAACCCAGAGAGGACTAAAGTGTATAAGACTGTGTACATGGAGGAGCAACCATCCTAACATTTCAGTAGGGCATCCATATTTTAAGGCCCAATCTCTCAGGCAGAACCTGTCCTTGCTTCCTCAGATGGGATTAGCTGCTCAGTTCTCTCACCTCTTACAGAACGTTATTTATACCTGTGTTACTATACTTTTTAAGCTTTATCATAAATTACTTTTTCAATTGTATCCCTCATTGCACTAGGAACTCTAGGGAACATGTATTACATTTTATTCATTGTTACATGGTAAATTTTGCATAAGTAAGGTCAGTGAAGGACTGAACTAAGGAATAAGTCAGGCAAAAGGTTGTGTGGAGTCTTCATATTTTCCAGATTATCTAATCTGGGCAGTGGATATTATGAGCAGACCGGGAGAATCTGCCAGTGACAGTGTGTTTTAATCCCTGTATTCTTAACCCTTGTGTTATAGTCTGTAGTTAATTGAAATGAAGTTGAAACAGATATTGAAATTTGGGAGCACAGAGTAGTGGGATTTGATTGTCCCTTAAAGACAATACTGAAAGCACCTTGATAGGTTCTACTTTACTTAATTAGCCATAAAAGTTCCTTAAAACAATCACTAAAGCAGTTTTGCTGTGTCTTTGGTGATATTTGACTTAAAAGTCAGTTCAGGTGTAGCAGAGGAACAGTTATCTTAACATTAGACAAACCTGGGCTAAAATTCTGTATTGCTTCTGTGTAAATGATTTTGAACAAGTCATTTAGCTTTTCTGAACCTTTCTTCATCTGTAGCATGTGGTTCTTTATATTGCTTATCTTTCATAGGTATGGTGAAGATTAAGTTTATGTGTTAAATATATTTTAAGTGCTTTACAGACAGAAAATATTGAGATTCTTTCCACTCTTGATGGAAAATAAATGGAAAATATGAAGATGATAATAGAAATTGGTAATCACTTAACAAAATTTTGCTGTGAGAATGCTGATAGTAAAGAACAGTAATTTATTATATGTTGTCCTCTGTTGATCAAATCCTACATTTTATTTCCTAGTTATATTTATAATGATTTAGTAAATTATATTATTTTCTGTAACTATTAAGAGCATGAGAAACAAGATAAATTGAGATATTAGTTGTTGCTATAATAATAACCCAGGAAGGGGTACAAATGGGATTAGATATGGAATGATAAATATTCTCTGGATTCATGGGCCCACACTTGGGAAACCAAGCCCTAGAGGGAGCATAAACATTTGATTTGCATGGGGTTATGCTATTTATTCAAAGAGTTAGTGGAACCTATTGCGTAGGGTGGGATACCTCTCCCAGAAAGGTTGGGAAAATCTCCAGGATTGTGGCCAGGGCACAGAGGACAGTTTCCAAGCACTTAGGCCAGTGCTTCTCCCTCCCTTCTTGGGAAAGAATGCAAAGTGCAGCTTCCACCCCTAGATCCAGGCCATATGCTCCATTAACCATCATAGGCTCCTTGCCCAGTTGTTATTTTAATAAACCTGGTTGTACTCCTAATTTCCCTTAGAGGGCTCACTGGGTAGGCCACCACTGGTAGAACCTTGAGTTTCCCCTCTGGTTGACCTGGGAGCTGTTAGATGAATGTTCTGCTTATGCTATTAGTACTGGTTTAAAGAAGCTTGCCTTTCTTGTCATTGTAATAGGTTTCCCAACTCATGCTCTTCAGGCCAACAGCAGTAGAGTATAGTTGATGTTTGAGGCTATTATGGGGAGATGATATTTCAGGAAAGAATAACTAATTTAATGTTGTTGCTTTTCCCCCCATAAAGGTAGGGGTATGAAGAAAAAGAAGGTATGGATATGTCATGACAGAAACAGAGGACTAGTACATCATATTTGTCCTAAAATTTATCTTCACCTTTTTCTCTGATACTTGCAGTTGAATCTAGAGTCTCTGTCCTGTGCTGCATCCCCAGCTCCCTTTTTCATTTTAGAATTTTGAGACAGATTGCTACTCACTAAGATGCCCTGGCTGGGTTTGAACTTGTGGTCGTGCTATCTAAGTCTTCCAGAGTACTGTGATTACAAGAATGTGCCAAGTGCCCAGTTCTGTCTTCACATGTTTGATGTATCACATTACATACGTTGGGTCTATATCCATTATATTTGATAGTATTTAATTTATACATGAAAAATTTTACTGAATCTTTCCTTGGGTCTTGGGTACAACCTCAGAGGTGTTTGTTCATCTTCTAATTTTCCAAGAGAAATAATTTCTCCAGATTCTTGTTGATGTTTTTAACTGTTTGATTTGTGCTATGTTCTTAATGTCACCTGGATAATGGTTAGCAGGAAGATTTACATTTGGAAGACCAGGATGATCTTCAAATGCATTGGAAGAAAACAAAACCACCATCCCCTTTATTGCCTCACCATGTGTCACTAGGAGAAACATCAGTACAGTATAGGAAAAAAACTCACTGTTGCCTGTGAGTGCTGTGCCCACAGAAAAGGAGTGGGTGAAAAAATAACTGAGGTGGATCAAATCCTTCCACCCCCTGCCTTCAGCTGCCTTTAGTTGGAGCCAACTTTCCCTCTTGGGTCCTTGAGAGATGCTTAATTTTAATTGACTGAGGAGTTCTACTTTGTGTTTTGAAAACCACGTAGAAATGAGAAGTAAGTTAAAGAGTTCCACTCCTTGCTTCCTTATCCCTAAACAAACAAATCCACGATGCTCAATGGCCTTAAAACCAAATCCTGGGCTGGTACCAGAGGCTAGGTCTGTGATAGGCCTTATATTTCTGGAAAGTTTAAGAAATGAAGTTAACCACACTCAGAATGGTGTTGTGTTGTTAACTTTGCCCTGGGAGTAACCTAGTGGAGATGCTGCTCTACATTGGATTTTCCTTTTTCCTAAATAGTTTTCAAACAATTCAAGGTGGTCACACTTGTGGAGACGACAGGGTGTAGTGGTAGATTTCATTGCTCTGAAATGCTTCTGGTTTTGAGAGGGGATGGGACATTGTTTCTCCCCAGCTTTCACAGTGCTTCCTTGTCACTGGGCTCCATTTGTCATTTGTTGCCCTCCACATCTTTGTTTCACAGCCTGTGGAATCTTGGCTTCAGAGAAATAAATGGACCCAGGAGAGAGTGGTATTTTAAGAAATGGAATGAGGATCACTCACATTTTAAGTTAATAATAAAATCCAAATGTAATTGGCCAGATCCTCCCAGGAGGGAGTGTGTGTAATCTGTCCTTAGGCCAATATGAGAGTTTGGCATTTCTAGGCATAGAGGAGGCCACCCTCATGCAGCCAGGGAGGAGCCTATTTAGGACCCTGTGGCCAAGACAAGATTACACACCAGGAAAGTTCTGTGAACAGAAAGGGCAAACTGCAAAGGATTGAAAGTTGTTTGTGGAGTTATATGAACTGTGGAACATCACAGGTCATATCTTTCCCGCTTTAAAAAATGCCTGTGAAGCGTATACTCCTCTAGCTAGTGCCTTCTCTCGCCTAGCTAAGGTTTTAAAAATGTGTTTTACTGGTCTCATTTCTTCACTTTCCTTTTACTCCCTAGTCTTATGTTCAGCTTCTGTCTCTCTCCTTTCACAAACTGCCCTCATTAAGATTACTGATAATTTCCTGGTTGAAAAATGGCAAAACAACAGAAGACATGCAGTTGTTTTATTTAGCTTCTATCATTCGACAGTGTTTTGCTTTCTGGGGTCCTCCTGTCTTGTTTGTTCTTTCTTTGTTGTTCCTTCTTAGTCTAAGGCTTGCTATCCCATTCCATAGGAGTCCATCGACAGTCTCTTATTTATGCCTACTCTTTTTAGGGAATCTTAAGTTTTTTCATAGTTTTAAAAAAACGGGATTCACACGGCAGCAATTTCTTCAATCTGTATCATTAACTTAGTTGTCTTTCCTGAGCTCTATCTAGACTGTTTCTTATGTGGCATGTTTCAAAGCTAGCATTCAACATTCCCAACCATCCAAGCTTGTTTCTCCTTCTTTATATGCACAGGTAAGTGTATATATTTTGGTAAATAACATCATGATTCTGTGAGACCCTCAAGTCAGAAAACTTGATATCCTTTGTTGGTAGCTTTTGGTTGATCTCCCTGCTTTGAGTGTTTTTCCCTCTGTGGCCTTTTTATGTAATAGCAAGGTTTGATTTTTTTTTTTTTTAATTTGTTTTTTGAGAGTAGCTCAAGTCTCATCAATTCTTTCTTAAAAGTTTTTGATGGCTTTTTATCTCTAATAAGATAAAATAAAAGTTTCTTGGCAGGGTGTATTCTGGCCTTCTTCTCTGTAGCCTATCTTTTTTTTTTGTTCCCTTCATTGTTTGTCATTCTTTCTTAGATGTAACTTTTATAGGAGTAGAGACTTTGTTTTATTGCTTTATCTCTGCAACATTGAAGAATGCTGGCACATAGTGGGTAACTAATAAATATTTTTTAACATGAAAAATCAAAAGTGTCTTTAGATTCTGAGTTTCAACCAGATTAATTCCAGTACCCTGAACTACAGCGTAGTTATAAAGTCTCCTTTATTTTTCTTTATAATCCTCCTCTCTTTTCCTGCTTAGCTTCTACATATTTTTAGTACTAGGTTCTGTCACCTCTTCCAGCAGTATCACTTTGATCTTGCAAGTTTAAAGGTTAATACCTTCAACAGACTGCATAACTCATATATAGTTAATATGTAATTTTTGATTAATGTATCCATCTCTCCCATTAGACTCACTTTTGGCAGAGATGATATTTGATTTGTATCTTCAGAACAGTTGAGTTTTATAAAATACACTGGAAACTCATATTTAAGTAATTCTTTGGTGAAATTAGTTTAAGTCATAGAGTGCTTTGCTAATGTACATTAGCTGCCTTCCAAGTTCTTCTGCTTGCCAAGGTTTAATTTTTATATTCTGAGGTATTTGTAAACATAAGAACACATACAAACTTGCTTATAGAAGAAGCTCATCTTCCTACTAGAGTTTTTATAAGAATAATAACATATATGGTATCTGTGTTATCTGTTAAATTCTGTGCCTCTCTGATGTAGATTGTCTTACAAGTAGTTCTTCTGGGTATGGATATTACTACTCCCATTTTACATTAATGGGAAGAGACTCAGAGGTAGTAATCCATTCAAACATGTATAAAGCTGGGATTTGAATCCAGATCTCTTGATTTCTAAACCCAAACTTTTTCTGTTACGTCTTGCTGCCCTCTACGGGACAAGCCATTATTTTATAATGGCCATTATTTTAATTGATGGGGAAAATGATGCTAGTCTTAAGACCGGGGAAGAAATCACACAGAATTGCATTTATTTAGTCTGCTTTTTTCTCTGCTTATAAGTCTAAAGGCATTTTACAGAAATTTTTGTTAACCAAATCATGTTGTTGCTGATAGCATTTGCTAGGTAAAGTTGAGGTTAATCCTGAGGGAAGAAGTTTCTTCCTAGGACCTCCATCAACTTGCCCAAAAGGTCATTATATCCATAATGAGGCCAAGCTACTTCTTTGGTCTCTGTTTCATGATACTGTTTTACTCCACATTTCTCTCTTCCCCATCGCTTATCCTAAAACATTAATGCCAAGTGGGTGGGGAGTCTGCCCTTAGCTCTTACCTTGGATGTGTGTTACTTTTAACCTCATTCCTGTCAGTTCCTCTTTGTCAGTGTCTGGGCATGTTTTTCCCTTTCTTGGTTTTGATTGAGTCCCTAGACTGACATTGTCTTGATCTAGCACCAGAGTGGTCTCCATCCTGCATTTTCAAATTTTTTTCTTTGATCTGAATCTTTTCATATCTTGGAAGTATGGACTAGCACTGAACTAAAACCTTCCTACCTCGAAAGGAGTTGATTTTAGATTATTGGGGTAGTTTCTGACCCTTCCACTGTTCTGGTTTTTGTTTCTTTTATACTCTTTGGCTCTGATCATTGTTTCTGGCCACTTGGTCCAATGAATGCCTCAGCACAAAGAACGTTACCAGCAGAGAGAAGAAGAATCTGGTCACAACCAAAGAACTGAATTTTATTACTTACCACTAACTGCCTTTCTTCTGTGCATCTCAGGAGATGGTGATGGTGATGGAAGACAATCTATATGTGATGACGTAGAGTTAATTTTCTTTAGGTTCTGCTCATCTGAAGGATCTATCAACTTAGTGATAAGCAGTCCAGAAACCGGTTGTTTGTATCTTGCATATTGTAGAGCATCCATGATCCATCTCATTTCACGCCAAACTTCATCTGTTTGCTTGGGAATAAAATGGTAAAATACATTAAACCATGAAACAGCTATTAAAAAGAGGTAAGTTCTTGAGAGCCTAAGATAATCAACTTTCCCCAGTATTGATTTTCAGTAGTGTAAAATATTTTCAAAACATGTTTGCTTAGTCAGAAAATGCCTTTATAACCTTCGTGTTTTGCATATTAGTTTTTGGCATAGAACTTTGTCATACAGTGGGAATATTGGAAGACCCAGATTCTGTTTAGCTCTGTAATTACCTTTACCAAGTCATTCAGTAGTTTTGAGGCTTAGTTGGCCTTATTTGTAAACTACAGACAAAATATCTCCCTCTTATATCTCACAGGGTTGTTACAGTGGTGGCATGAAATGATAAATTTGAAAGTGCTTTGTGGTACTGCAGGTTACATTGCTGACACATATAAAGAGCTATTAACTTTTAGCATATAATAAATCTCATTGGAGCTTTGTGGGGGAAGGGATACAGCAAAGTATGAATTTCAGAATTTCTAGGTTAAGAGAAATATGTATATTAAATATTTCTTGTATAAAAAGTACTTCTAAAGTACAAAACAACTTACTTACCTTTTATTTCTGTTTCTTATTAATGTTTTCAGTACACATTTGCAACCATCTTAGGGAGCAGATGTGTGTACTTAGCACACATTGATTCTTTTTATTTCCTTTTTCCTTTTCTTCCATTCCTAGATCCCCCTTCTGTTTGTCAAAGATCTATGTCCTGTTCCCTATGTTTTTTTTTTTTAGCAATTACTTATGCTTTGGGTCACGTGTAAGAGAAGTTATATATTTAAACTTGGGTATCTGATTTATTTACTTAGCACAATGATCTCAAACTGTATCCATTTTCCTACAGTGACCCAAATATCTCCTTTTGTATGGCAGAGCAGCACTCCATACTTATACATGACATATAAATATCACATCTTCAGCAGACATTTACATATTAATAGATATATAAAATAATTTCAAGATTTAGCTCTTTTGAGTTATGCTGCTGTAAACATTTGTATGCATGTATCAATGTGCTATGATGTTTTTAGCTGTCTTGGAAAAATATATAGAAAGGAAAGAGATGGTTTGAATAGAGTTTCTAGGTTTTTTTTAAAATTTTTATGACCAAGGTCTCACTATGCAACTTGGACTTGTAGTGATCCTCCTCTCTCAGCCTGTCCAGTGCTGCAGTCACACATGTGTGCCATCATGCCCAGTTTTGGTGGCTGGCATGGTGGCATGACATGCAGTATCAGGGATCAAACCCAGGTCCTTGTGCTTTCCAGGCAGGCATTTAGACCAACGAGTTATCTAGATTTCTTTAAAAAATGAATTTCTGCACTAATTTCCATAGTAGTGGTGGTGTTTGCATTGCTACAACAATAAAAACACTTTATTCTGAAGTACTTCAGGCATTCTTTTTTAAATTTTAGTTTTGTATTTTAGGATAAGGTGTATAGAGTGTATAGGGTCTCATTGCATAAATCGGACTCAGCGTGATCCTCCTGTTTTCAGTCTTCCAAGTGCTGAGATTACAGGCTGCCACCACGCCCAGTCTCAATTACAATCTCAGCAAGCCCCGGGGGCAGGGCCGGCATGGCAGGCCAGGGGATCCAACTCCTGGTCCCTGCGCCTGCCTAAGCAGGTCCTTTAATCTGCTGAACTATTTGGCTGGCCCTAATTTAGGCATCCTTGAAGTTTTAGAATAGTACAATTTAGGTTGGTACTATTTTGATTTTTAGAATAACAAAACTAATGGCATTTTCATTATTAATTACAGCAGTATTTTTTATGAAGTACACTGGTATAAAGGTCACTCAGATGTTTTGTGTCTCTTTCTGTACATGGTAGCTGTTCTGACATACTGACAGATGTCAGCCATAGTCTCATCTGGTTATTTTGATTCTAAGGAAGGGCTATGAGTTACATAGTACTTCAGAGGACTTGAACCTGGGGTTTCCTTTGCATCTGCTTTTACTACATAGTTTAAGCAAGGCATGAACTACTTTAGGCCACTTAACTGTGAAAAGGGGACATTGGAATAGTCAGTAGTGGTGAGCCTATGGCACATGTGCAACAGCAGGCTGTTTAATCAGGAAAGCTCTGAAAGGTTTGCTATTATTGGACAAGATGATAACTAAGATTACTTCCACTCTAATACTTTATTTTTTAAATTTTTTTTTTTTACAAATCATTTATTTATTTAATTGGTACAGAGTCTTGCTATGCAGCTCAGGCTTGTAGTGATCCTCCTGTCTCAGCCTCCCCAGCACTGGAATTACAGGTATGTGCCACCACGCCTGGTTCTGATGGCTGGCTCAGCATAGGGCCAGCAGTGCATCTGTTGCTGGGGTTTGAATCCAGCAAGTCCTTGCATTTGGCAGGCAAGCACTTAGACTATGGAGTTATCTTTCTAGCTCTCTAATACTTTGTAATTATTTTTTAAAGAACATATATAAGTTGCCATTCCACTTCCAGGTAGAAGGTGTTCATTGTATGAGTAATACAAGATTAAGATCTACCTGATGATAGAGATTTTAAAGCTAAGGTATTATCCTGTATTATAGCTTCAGAATTCCTTCTTAGGTCTTTAATCAGTACTAAAACCTACTCTTTAAGCATATTCACAAACCTGGTGTTCCCCAAACAAAGCAGAGTCTGGAATAGTGACTTTCAGTCTGTTAGGTTGAAAGTGACAGGCGACCTAGCATAAACTAATGCATGGCGCAGCGTAGTTGACAGCCGCTTGGCTTGATTTTCAGTTCTGTTCTATACTGAAGTAGCAGGGCTCAGCAGAGCATTCAGGGCTGGTGATAATAGTAAGAAGTTGGACCTCTAGGATTTGGTAGCTAGGTGAGTTGAGGAGGAAGCTTGGCAGTAGGCAGGCCCCTGTGTGGGCACTCACCATTCTGAAAGGAGAAATCAGACGTTTAGAGCTCAGACCATTGGGAATCCTAGATGAAAATGAATTTTCATGACAAAATCCTTGCTTTCTCAATTGGTTTTGATTGGCTCTGTCACATGCAGCATATTCTTGTCTCAGGAATGTTAGAAGTTATGTTAGAAGCACTAATTGATTGTGAACAGCTTTTATAGTGTCTGTCAAGGGCAAGGACTATGTTTTTGTATCTTTTTGCCTTCAACTGTATAGAATAGGTTCTCCCCCCAAAATGATTGTTGATTGAATGGATAGATAAATAAATGGGATATATATACATAATATTTTATATCTCTATTTTAAAACAGTGATAAGTATTAAAATAACATAGGTTAGTGCTCTATAAACTATGCATTGTTATAGAGTTGCATTGTCATGACCTTCATGATAACTACAGTGGGTCAAATATGTGTTTTAGTTACTTTTCTTTTATTGCTGAGACAAAATATCCAATATTCAAAGTTAAGGGGGAAATGGCTTACTTAGCTCACAGTTTGTAGAGGTTTCAGTACATAATCAGCTGGTTCCAAGGCAGGGTGACATGGCAGAGGGCATTGCAAAGTGCAAACAGTTCATGATGGGCAGAAGGTAGCAAAGCAAGGAAGGCGGAAGACGAGCCTCTTTCTGTTCCTTATGTTGTATCTTGGCTATTGGGATTAGTACGGTACTAAACCAGTCGGTGGACTGATTTGGTAATTTTCCACCTTTAATCCTAGCACTTCACCGTGAATCAGTCTCACACTCTAGACTCAGCCACTTATGAAAAAGCCTCACTTATGACTGCATGGGGCTTTGGAGAACATCTAGATATGAGCTGTAACAATGTGGCTGCTGAAGAATGTGTTTTATCTTAATCTCTAAAACTCATGGATGTTACCTTACATGATAATGAAGTAATTATTAGTTTACATTACAAAAGATGTGATTAAGGATTTTGAGTTTATTTGGGTTGATTCCACTTCTAATGACAAATGTCCTCATAAGGTCACTCCTGTAAGACTGAGGTAGAGAAAGATTGAGAAGGTATAAGGAAGCAGTGTGACCATAGAAGCAGAGAACAAAGTCATAAGACTGTAAATCAAGGAATGCCAGCAGTCACCCAGAGCTGGAAGAGGCAGAGAATGACTTTACTCTTATGGCCAGTGTGTTAATCATACTTTGATCTCCAGAACTATGAAAGAAATTTCAGTTTGAAGGCACCCAGTTTGTGGTAATTTGTTGTAGAAGTCTTAGGAAATTAATATAGTTGTTAATAATCTACCTGTTCTCTTTGAATACAATGTTTTAGCCTGTTGCTTAAGATGCATAGTGTGGAAATTAAAAAACATTGTCTAGAAGCAATGTTTACTTAATTTTTTCCAGTGATGAGGTAGAGAGGTCTTAATGAAAGAAAAGTAAAAACCCATAGGTACAGGGCAGCCTGTATATTGAGTTTAAAAAGATTCAACTAAGTAGCTCCAAAAGAAGTACAATTTTCACCCATTTTACTTTATACTGTTGATCTGAAAGTAACTGACAACATAATCCCCCCTTATTTTAAAGTCCAAATTCAGCTTCTAAAGACTTGCTGACACACTTTTAAAAAGAAAGACTACATACTTACTAGGTCTGCTGATTAAAAGTTCTGTATCCGTTTCTCACCCTGCTCTTTAAAAATTTTGGTTTTTATCCCATAAATTATATCCCTTTCTCTGTACTCAGGCAAGATAATATTTTTATTAAAATGTAAAGGTGATTGGTTTTCTCACAGCACAGCTACAAGGTGCTTGAGGGGATGATAGATTGGCTATATTTAATGAGCTATGTTTTTATTACAGCTTAGGAGCATTTGAAGCATTACAGTATATAAATTATGGCCCAATTGCCCTTTAGGCTTCAGCAGCTCCAAAATTGCCACTTTCTAGGTCTCCACACTTTGACATTACTCTCTTCTCTTTTTTTTTTTTTTCCATTCACTTTGACATGTCTGCTGTATGGGCTGTCTATAAAGCCAGTATACCTTATCTTTAGTTTTCTACGCCACTCCTGGCCTAGCCCTCCCCCTTTCTGGCTGCACTTCTTGGCTTCTTTTCCTAACTGTATTTATATAGACTGCCTTGCTCTTTACAATGTTTGGTTTGTGTAGTGACTTCAACACTGTCTTAGATCTGGACTCATACAAATGTTCTTGCGACTGGCGGTCGCCTCTGCAGGTTATGGTGTGCGGTGGGCCGAGCTCTGAACACCAGTGGTGAGTGGCTGCAGCTGGTTTTCATTTTGAGGGAGACTGAGAAGTCAACATAGTAAGAGGAGAGAGGATACTGAAAGCATCTCCCCTCAGTGAAGTTTATGCACGTTAGGCAGAGCAGGGTGGTACACTGAAGCCTATGGGTACAGTGAGATGGTCTGGTTTTACCCGACCCAACAAGTTATTTGTGGAACCCTTTGGGAATTGGCTTTTATCCAAGTCTGTGTGTACCTAGCTGGCTGGAAGAAGGGCATGTACAGGGGTTCTCAAGTTACCTGCTCTGGGAGACCAGAACAGGCGAGTACTTTGAAAAATTCCTGGGCTGGCTTGCCTTTATCCAGCCCTTTAGTAGTGTGATGAAAAGGAAAGAGAAAAAAGGCAAGGGAGCTGTAGGCTAAGTGAGAAAGAGAAGAACAGGGCAATGGTAAGGAGAGGAGTCCGGAACTCTGGGGGGTGTGGGGACAAACTCAGACTTCAACAGACTAAAGAAAGTCAGCTTCCTTTTTGGATGAACATACTTGATTAGGAAGGCCTCAGTAGAGTAACACCGAAAAAACCTAAAGCACAGCATGGTTAGAGAAGTGTTTCTCTAAATATATTTCTGGTTGGTAGAGCTGACCAACTTCTTAGAATTGATCTAATCTAATCCTTTCATTCCATTTATGCAATAGGAAATGAGGCCTCAGGAAATCAGACGAGTCTTCCCACTACTCCAGAGTTGATCAACAGAGTACTCAGGACTGAGACATGCATTGCTTGGCTTTGGGTGCATTATTCTTCTTACTGCTCCATTGTCTCTAAGTGATTTTTTTGGGGGGCAGGGGCATGATGTCCTCACATTTGCTAGGCAAGCACTCTTGTACTGAGCCATACTTCAAACCTTTCTTTACTTTTATATTTTAAATATCTGAGACAAGGTGGTTTTGCTGAATTTGGCAGATTGGCTTTTTAAACATTAATTAATTTACTTTTTAATATATTTAGAAAAGGGTCTACAGGGTTTCACTACACAGATTGGGCTTGAAGTGATCTTCCTGTTTTCAGCCTCCCAAGCACTGGAATTATAGACACGTGTCACCGTGCCTAATCTTAATCAGTCTCAGCATGCCTCCAAAGTGGGGCCAGCACAGCATGCCAAAGATTGAACCCTGATCTTTTTGTCTGCCTAAGCAGGCACTTTAATCTGCTGAGCTACCTAGCTGGCCCCCAGATTAGCTTTGAACTTGTGATTCTCCTGCCTCAGCCTCCCAGGTAGCTGGGGTTACAATTGTTTGTCACCATTCTTAGTTTTAATTTTTAAATCCTATATTCTTAGGTTAAGAGGGCAAGTAACTTCTTTAAAAGTTATTTCTTTATTCTGAGAAGTCACCTAAGATGCTTCACTTATAGGATGAAGAAAGTAGGGTAATCTTAAAGACTTGTCTTCTCACTACTTGTAAGTGTATTATAATTTTTTTCTTTGTGAATGTTTCAGAGCCTTAATTTTCATATAGTCATGTTTCAAAGTAGTTTTCCTTTTTAGTAACGAGTGAAAGAATAGTATAGAATTTACTGTATAGTTATGATGTGCCAGGCACTCTTCTGTGTGCTTTATAAGCATTCTCTCCTTGAATTCTTTCATTTACCACCATGAGATAGTGCTGTTATGATCCTGTTTTTTCAGATTAGATCTGGGCTAAGAGTGATTTATCTTTCCAAAGTTGAAAACATTTCCTTATCTTAAATTCTCATTGCCCCTTTTTTAGATAGTTGTAAGAGTTACTTATCTGGTCTTTCTACCTTTTATTCATCTTCTTAAATCCAAGAGAGAGATGCAAATTATAGGGGAGAAGGACCAATCAGAGTGCATGCTTATAATAGCAACCAGCATGGTCATAAAAACACACAAGAGACAAGTAACTCTGCTACTTGAACCTCTCCTACAAAGAGGCATGAACACCTATAATTTACTTTCAACAAAACTTTGGCTAGCACCCTCTTACACACAAAATTAAGTGCAAATTCCTTATTACTGTTTAACATTTATCTATGCACCCTCTGGCCTTGACAGTATATCACTTTCCCAATACTATTTTTCTGTTGTTCTTGCCTTCCCTATTCATACGTGGGTCTAAATGCTCCATGTTCTGTTTTTCTTACTGTTATGTAATAATTTTTCCTACAGGCCTAGCTCAGATGTCAGTGGTATCTTCTACAATAATTCTGATATTTACAGAGAAAGTAAGTTTATTTCTTTGTGTTGATGTAGAACTCTTTTAAAATTCTTTTTGGTACTTAACGAATTGTACAAATAATATTTGTATGCACTTCTTGTCTACCACAGTGGACTTTAAACTCCTTAAGGTGAGGGACCTGTTTCAGCTTTGTATGTCCCATATATGTTTATATCCTATGCATCCATACAATGACACCTTGGGTGCTTATACTATTTATAAAATTGAAATAAGTACATATCATGGTGGTAAATTAATCATGGGCCTTTTGCTATTCTATTAAGACTATAAGATTTGGATAACTCATTTAGAAACAATTTCAGGTCAAATTCAAATTCTCATGACTAGTCCTTGTTAGTATCCCTTTCATAAGACCCTCAGGTGTCACCATATATCTCCAGATAAGATTATAGCTAGTGATCACAGTTTCTTACTCAGTAGCCACATATTAAAGTGTCAGCTCTGCCAGATAGAAGTCCAAAACTGAGGAATCCTAGGGCTAATTGGATTCTGATTTACAAAAACTGGTAATTTTCTCATTCTCTACGATATTAGGTATATATATATATATATATATATATATTTTTTTTTTTTGTTGTTGTTGTTGTTGTTGTAATTTTCAGTAGGCTTTTAGATAAGATAAATACTCTATTTTTACTTCTAGGGTTCATTTTTTTTTCTTCTACAGTGTGGTAGGCCCTTGGTATCTACTATGGTGGTATAATTCTTAAGAATAGTGTGAGTTATGTGTAAATTTTTTAGGTAACTTTTCTTAAACTTTTAAAAACTCATCTGCTTGAGCTCCACATTCTAGCCAAATTATTAGGCTGCTTGCACACTGTGGTTTTTGAATCAGCCAAGCTTTCTGCTGTTTCCCCACTTGGTTCTCACCCCTTCTACTCTGCCTCTAGTTTTCTCCTTAGCTGAGAAGAGACAAACTATTACCTGAATGAAATCTAAAACTTGTTGATGTCTTTGTTTGGCAGCTGCAACCTCGCTGTCTGAGATCGCTTCCCTCAGGGACTGTTGGGTGTTCAGAGAATCCAGCTCCACAACAGCAGAAAGGCGGCAATACAGACTAATAAATTTCTCTCTATAGCTGCAAAAATGAACTGGAAAATGGACAAGAAAAGTAGAATATGTTAAGATCTCGTATCAAAATAGAAAACTTTGTACCTCAGAGAAAGCCAGTTAAATGAAAACATGATTTATTAATCCTATCAGTGGAAAATATTAAGCCATAAGTAAATTATAAATATGTTCTTAAGGGGCCAGTTGTCTGGTTCTAGTCAGACAGTATTCCCTTTTAGGTTTACCAATGCCTAGTGAGGTATGGGGGAATGGCATTAAGTCAAGCTGCAGTTTATGTGGGCTGTTTCCTAAAGCTGGGGACTTTTAGTTTAATAGATAGTCATACAGTGATGTTTCAGCCTGCCATTACCTGTATACATAATGATGACCCAATAAGACTGTATCACCTAGTGACTAGTATGATAGCCATAGTAGTTTAAGTATGCTATATGATATTTGTATGATAGTGACATTCCTGAACAATACAAATTACAGAATTTATCCCCAGTATTAAGCCACACATGACTCTGTTGTGTGTGTGTGTGTGTGTGTGTGTGTGTGTGTGTGTATGACTGGGAAAATAAACATTACTTTAAGAAAAAAATCTCAAGCATCAATTTTTGGTTTTCCTGTGTGATTTCCTATTGTGTATTTTGCTTTATTCTAAGGCCAGAACCAAAAGATACATGACACATGTTTCTCAGTGCATCTTTTGTCTGACCAAAAAGTATCCATGAGTGGCTTAATATGGGCTTTGATTCTCCTGTGTCTCACCTTCTCAGCTCCTTTGCAAGCACGATGGGAGTGGATATCTGGTCAGACCATTTTGTTTAATAGGCTAGGCTTCATCTCCATCGCTTGCCCTTTTCCAGGAAGGATGAAGCAGTGATATGACCCAGTCATATCAAAGCTTCAGATTCCAAAAGGACAAGGAAAATGCCCTCATTCAGAGTAGTATTGCTCCATGTTTTTCCTGGCCCACTGTGGAATATGGAGACTTACTCCTCAGAAACCTCTCTCTCTCTCTCCCCCATTGTGTTGCATGCTTTAGAAATAGGATCATCCCAACAACATGTCTGTTGGAACATTTATGTTACGTCTTATAGGAGTTCTGGAAAGAAGACATAACTGCCAACCTTCTGTGCTGTCAATTCCCATGACAAAGATTTTGGCTGCTTAGGGAGGTTGAATCATGCTACCTTTGAATGGGTTATCTGGTCAGTTCCACTCCTCAGTCAGGAAGCCTTTTTCAGTGCTTGCTGAGAGACTTTTGTGCATCTCATTATTCTCAGCATTGGATGCTCTTTCTTTATTGTGTCAGAGTAATCAAGAGATTTGCTTTGTTCGCTTTCCTTATATAGAGTGAAAGAGAAGAATTTTGAAGGCTTCAGTGGTTTCATCCTTATCCCTTAACAGTGGTTTCCTATTTCATTTGAAGAAAGTTTCTTAACACCAGGTAGTCTCAGGCCTGGAGTTGAGTTTCTTAATGCACTTCTTTTTCTGACACAAACAAGAACTGATTTCATATACCCTTTTGGTAAATGTCAAAGTATTTCACTTTCTGAAATGGTAGGATTTTCATGCAATTTTCTTACTTAATGGCCTCTGACAACTTCCTCTTAACTTCATGAAAAAACTCAAATGTCATCTCTGCATAAGGAAAGAAAAGGGTCCTTCTTATAAGTATTCAGGATTTGAATATATCTGCAATTATAGTTTTTATTGTACTGCCACCTTCAACTACCACTACCTCTGCATCAATCCAAAGATTTGGTCAGGTTGAACTTCATGCAAACACTTCGATACTTCTATCGTTTTTAGAAATAATTACTGATGTTTATAATACAGAATAGTGCTGTTTATTTTGGGGACCTGATATATGCATGTGACATATCTTGATCATTTTCAGTCTTTTACCTTTGTCTTCCTTCCCCTGCCTTTACCTTATCTTGTTTCTCATCTCTTAAGAGTTTCCCATCATCTCTCCTTTATTTTTTTCATTTATTACTTGTTTGAGGTTTCACAAGTACTTCTATGCTTTTACACATGCCTTTTCTTATCTTCAAAATACCAGTCTCTACTAACACCTTCAGCAATCCTTCTTCTGATAATGGAAGATCCCATTGCTGTGTCTTCAGACAGAAATTTCTATGGATATCTCTTCTTTTCCAGGCAGAGCTGATTTCTCCTCCTTTTGTGCTTCTAAAACACTTGTTCCCAAATGTATTATGACAGTTGTATACATAATTGCTGTGGTATAAGACTGTGACTTATTTAAGGATAGGGATCATGTCTCCTATTAATTTTTATCTTTCTCAAAACCTGTAACATGGTAGCTTCTCAACTAATACTTATCAAACTTTATGAATAAAGAAATAAATGCATGAGTTGATCTGAAGAGGGCAGACCCAGCTCTCTTGAAGTACCCATTTCCCTCTGTTCTCACTTCTTGCATTGTACACTGGATATTTGTATTCTGAAAGGTGTATTTCAGGCCTGTAGTATTTACTAGGAGCCAGAGGAAAGGAATCACCATTACTTTGTGGCTTATTCTTGACCCTTATAGCTCTCTGAATGTGTCTATGCCTTTCAAGGAGGGATTATATCCTGTTAGCACTTGACAGATGTCCTCTTTACACTGCAGGATGAAGAGAGTGAAGTGTCTCACAGCCTGCTTTTCCAAACTAAGTTTAAAAAAAACCAAAAAACAGAAAACCTCAACTTTTTTCATTTTCTAAAATATGCCTGGGAAGATTGAGTTGAGAAAGATACTAAATTTCTTTAAAAGAAATATTATCAGTCCCATCTGCATTCTTAAAAACCAGGATGTTCACAGCTTTCTCTTGTTGTGTCTTTGTGGTAGGAGCCACGATCAGTGGGTGGTCTCGTAGCACCCATCCCATCCATGGCCATGAACCACAAGTGAGTTATGAGGAAGTTTCAACTGAAACATTTCAGTTTCCTGCTCTAGTGGTTTTTATCCAGAGTCTTTAATGTCACTTTAACAAATGTTACTTTAACATAGTCTTTTGTGGTTTAGAAATGATATATTTGGTAGCCATCACCAGGGAGGGGAGGACAGACTGGAAGCTTCTAATTTTTAAAAATGTGAATCACAACCATTTTATAGGTAAAATGGTATGAGGCTACAATAATGTCATTTTTTAGGTCCCACGATGTTTCAGTAATTTACAAACTAAGACTGATTTTGTGTTGCTGTTTCTCCCTCTTCTTCATAAAATAGTGATAGAATAAAATCTAGTTGGCATGACTACTAACAATATAGTAGAATAGAAAGTAAAAGAGCATAGATATCACACAGGACTGGATTTGAATCATAATTCTGCCTGTGGGATGGTGAGCAGATAACTTCTAGAAGTCCCTACAAGAGAGATAATAATGTCTACCTAGGATTAAATAATAAGTGTATAGGAAGTACCAGAAACAGTATAAGACACATCCCAGATACAAAATAAATGTTCCTACCTAAACCTTTCACCCCCAGGAAATATGAGACATTCTGTGATTAGAATATTAGAATAGATTTGGGATTGGAATGTCTTTCCTAAGGATCTGTAACTCACTAGGTGCAGTCAGTCTGGGTTAAATGGCCTGGTCTAGAAGCTGAGGATTCAACTAGATAACTTCCTCTCATTAGTGCCATGATTCTTTGCCAAAGCATCCAAAAGAACCCGAGCACAAGGTGCCTCTCTAGATTCCTGGTAATGAGTAGGTTGGCAGTTGGAATATAGGAATGGC
>PVKA01004321.1:57274-100376 GCA_004027165.1 Ctenomys sociabilis
ACATCAAATCAATCACAAAGTTTCATTGATTTTTAACTTCTAAATTCCTCTTGCCTCTGCTTTCTCCTCTATTCCCCATGGCTGCCTTGTTCAGGCTCCTGTTGCCCACTTGGCCTAGTGTGGCAGTCTTATAATTGTCTTTCTCCCTGTACCTGCCTCCCTGGCCCCTTCCTCCCATTATTTTTCTGTGGTCTGTCCTCCACACAACTTCAACATTCAATGAGATCATATCATCCCTTTTCTTAGTATGTTTTCATTGCTCTCCTTTGCCTATATGATAGTCTCATCTCCTTAGGACAACACAAGTGGCCCTTCCTGATTTTGACCTTTAGAGTTCTGGGATGCCCTCAACATTCATTGTGACACACTACCAAAAAGTACATCTAATGGAGAAGTATTTTCCTAGGTCTCCAAGATTTTGGATGTTTAAAATGGTTTTCCTTTTACGCTGTTCCTATTGTTTGACTTTCTGAATTTTATTCTTCAGGATCCAGCTAAATGGTAAGGAAGGCTGACAGCCCACGTCTTATAGCAGTTTTTTCATTATGTGAGGTTCATTGATGTCTGGCTTTGTAAACTGTACTAGATTTTGAGTTTCTGATGGGTAGACTGTGCCTTATTAATGTCTGTATGTTTAGCTCCAGCACAGTACCTGGCATACAATGTAAGCTCAGTAGATGTTTGTTGGTTGAAGAATGCAGCCAAGCACAGAAGTATGAAATATATATCAGACATCAAATAGTGTTTTAAAAATTCTCCAGTAGTTTTGTCTTTCTAGTCCAATTGGTATGAATCACAGAGCCAAGGAAATCAATAAAAATCCATTTTTTCCCATCATATGTCTGCTGTTAATAGTGACTGCTTACATGATCAGGGCAGGGTGACCTCCTTGGTGTAGGTTAAACAAATCCTCAAGAGGCCACACCACTGGATAGAATTTCTAAGGGCTTATGATAGTGCTTTTTTTTTTTTTTTTTTCTTATTTTGGGAATGGTGTGAAGACTGGTGCTTGGTGGCCATAGACACATGTTTTATTACTATTGAAGGGTCCTATTTCTGCTCTTCCCTAAGGGGTGGTGGAGGATTAGCCCAGAGGCTGTGCATTTTCTTCAGCTTAGCCTGGTTACCCAGATCTCACAAGATCCCCCTGTAGGTTGAGTTCTTTCAATTGTACAAGCAGTCCTCTGAAGGAATACCTATAGGTTTGTTCCAATGGCTGCTACTTCAGGAGACAGATGGCTAAGCTTCTTTTTATTATTTCATCCTCACCAGATTTGTTTATTGCTGGAATAGATACAGATGCAGTTTTCCATAGCTGGTTAGCAAGTTATTTATGATTCACTTAGGCCACTGTGGGAACATGGTCAGCTTGCCAAATCTCAGATCCCTTCATGGGAATGGAGATGACTTATATAAGTCAAACTAAAATGTACTGCAACTCTTTATTCTGCTATAATTTACATATTCCTATAATTCACACCTTTTCAAGTTTCATTAGAGTTCCCATGTAGTTATTAAAGTTTTTCTGAGTTTTGACTGAATTGCCAAAAACATTTTCTTCTTTCTCAGAAATATTTAGTGTATCTTGACCTTCCATTATGGAGCTACATATGGAGAACAGAAGTTCCTATTTTAAAAAAACAGTGCTTAGTATATTTCTTAGAGGTACTTAGATCCATTATTACAAGTCCTTCAGAAGTTCCTATAGAAGCAATTATTAATTGCTAGTGGGCTGATGCTTAAATGAGAGAGCAACTATGATAATCTGTCTCTTGAAAAACTTGGATTACTTGATAGAATTTGTCTGATCTTACTAAGACCCAGTAATATTTTTAATATTGTTGGCTGGTGGTGTCAAAATGCAATAAACATTTTATTAGCAAGTATATTAATCCTCACTACTGACAACAGTTTTTCCCTGCTCCCTAAAGAAAACCTAATAGTGTAAATGCCAATGGAACCAGCCCAGCCAAGTGGTTTTTTCTGGAAATTTACACATTCTTCATTAATTGATTAAGGTGAGTCACCCATTATATGGCAATAAAGGAAAACCAAGAAGGTCAGAAAGTCTTACTCTAGGAAGTAACATCTTAAAAGTCAGAAACTGTGAGCCATAGCCTTTTATTGATGGCCTGTTTTTGGTAGATTAGGGGTGGATATTTGTTGGTTTTATATTGCTTTTAGTAAATAAGAAAAGATAGGACAGATCAGACACTGTATGGATTGTATTATACTACCATGCTACCTACTTCACTAGTTCACTATGTTTGTGTCCTATGCAAACTTCAAGTATATTTCATGGATTTCTGGCATTACTATTACCCGAGAGCTTTTTAGAAATGTACATTTTCTAGCTCCTTCCCAGGTCTAATGGACATATCATAGCTGGAGTTTGGCTCCAGGAATTTGTATTTTAGTAAGCTGCCCATGTGATTCTTATGCACATTAAAGTTTGAGAAGCACTGTTCTAGTGCACTATTATCCCAGACATTTGGTTTTTTAATAGGTGACCTGCTGGGCCAGAGAGATAGCTCAGTAGAATAAGCGCCTGCCTGGCAAGTGCAGGGTCCTGAGTTCAATCCCCGGTACTGCAAGAGAAAAAAAAAAAAGAAGAGAAGAAAAAAGGTGATCTGCTAAAAAAATATTTCCAGTTTGGACAAGTGATTTGGATAATGGTGGGTTAAATAAAGTTAGACTGTTTTGTTGGGGAAAGGGTAGTTCTACTAGATTTCATAGAACTTTTTTAATAGGTGGCTGTACTGCTCAGAATCATCCATTGAATTCTTAGCATGCTTAAAAGTAGCATCTAAATTTTCATTGTGCCTTATGAGGCCCTGCATAATTTAACTTCATTAGCTCTGATCTCATCCATCTTTGTTGTTCTTGTTTACTACATATAGATACACTAGTCTCTAAGCCAGGCATACTCTGACTCTTAAGACCTGAAATCTTAAGTGCCTTCTCAAAATGTAACTTCCTCAGAAAGGCTTTTGCATATCTTCATGTGCTACCTCACTCTTGTCTCTTATTTTTCCTAATGATGCTTCTCTGATATATATATATATATATATATATATATATATATATATATATATATATATATATATACTATTATCTGTCTCCCACAGTAGAAATAGGCTGGATGAAGAGTTATGAATTCTTCAGTCTCTGAAGTAATGCTTACTGATGAATAGATGAACAAATGAATGGAGAAAGAAGATGGAGGCTAATAGATTTTACCTAAATTCTAGAGTGGAAATAAACAGTAGTGGAATCAAGAGATTTCAAGTCCTACAGAAAGCAGGATGGAGAGCATCCTTTCATGTCTAGGACCTATATATAGGGTGTTGTATATTAGGTTGATACAGTGTCATTAAGTGTTCCCATCAAGACCATCAAGGCATGGGAAAATAAACTTTGTTTACTTTTTTTTCGGTAATCATGGTGTAGCAATGAATTTTTTGTACAGAATACAATATTGGTTAGCTTTCCAGTGATAATGTTTTCTGTAGTTCTTTTTTTTCTGACAAATATCCCATAGAAGTCATTCACTTTCATGGCTTCAGATGTTATTAGTAGACACTGGTTGCATTTCTGTTTAGTACCCAGTTTTCTCTCCTGTATTTCTGTCACCAATGTGACATGATCACTTGGCTGTTCACTTAAGACCTTCAAACTTAACAACATATCCAAAGCTAAAACCATCAGTTTATTCTCCAAACCATATTGCTAATTTTTGTATTTTTGATAAAGGCAGAGATAACCTTATAATACATTGATGCTAAAAAAAATAAGAGCAGTCCCATGCTTCTCCTTTCCTCATTGAAACAGTTGCCCACTCTTGTTATTTCCATTATTTGTATTTCCCTTCCTTTCCCTCCCTCCCTCCCTTCCTTCCTTCCTTCCTTCCTTCCTTCCTTCCTTCCTTCCTTCCTTCCTTCCTTCCTTCCTTCTTTCTTTCTTTCTTCCTTCTTTTTTTGGTTACTACCCTTTTTTGGCATAATAATCTCAGAAATTTTTGAACCTTGATTTTTTAATCCACCTCCAGCAGGCTCCTCAGCCTGATTCTCAAGAATCAATATGGCCTCATGTTGTCACACAACCACATTCTTCCTGATTTCCTCATGTGTCTCAGGTCTAGCCGTGTCTCAGATCTTTTCCTGGCAGTTTTCTTCTGCCCTTATGTCTTTGCTCACTCTATTCCCCCTGAGAAGAAACATTTTGTTTTTATTCATTTTCTTGACATTCTATCTAGCCTTTAATACCCATATCAAGGATACTTTCCCACACAAAGGATATACTTTTTACTTTTTTCAGTATCACATAATACTTAATACTTATGGGACAGAATGCCTTATTTTACAATAAGTTTTATTCTTTTTTTTATTCTTACCATCATACTGAAAGCCCTTAAGGGCAGAGCCTTCATTGTACTCATCTCTAAATCTCCCCAGTAGGCATCCAAGAGAGATATTAACTTAATGTGAAACCTTATTCTAAAACTGTGTGTCATTAAAGCAATGCTATTATATCATGAACTAATACTGCTCTTTATCTTAGGAAATGGTCACATTAATATCCAGGTACTCTGGGAGCAGTATGGCTAACATTATTATTTAAGTGACATAGGAAAGGTGCAGAAAAGATAAGAGACTGCCAGTGTCACGGAGTGTGGGACTCAGAACCTCTCAGATTCCCAGTCTGTAAGCTTATTCACACTTCTCTTATGGACTCTTCCTTCCTCTGGAGAATAAAACTTGTTGTTCATCATTTTTTGAATGTCAGTGAACTGATTGGAATCAGGAAAATAGGCTTAAGCAATACATCCCAAAAGAGTTAAGTTCATACTCAGTTGTCCTGTCTCAAAATGAAACACCAGGCATTTGCCTCTTTCTGCTTCTAAATCTGGTGGCTAAGGTGTAGTCCAAGGGGGTCTGCCTCTGTTACACCCACTCACTTAGCTGCCTACAGACTGTACAGTTCACTTGAACTGATAGGGCCCTTGCTAATTGCCCCTTATTGGCCTGTTACAAGATGCAGCATGGAAAGAGGGACAAAGCCTCCCTATTCACATTCTCAGTGGGCAGCAGGGGCCTCAGCAAAAATAGAGAAACTAGGGCCCAGGCTATTCATTTTTGAAAAGTCAGGACAAGATCTTCCACCATTCAGAACTGCACATTAAAGTCACAATATTGCATCCTGGGAGACCCTGTCTGTTTCTTATTTGATCTGTCAGAAACTTAGAGTCTCATATATGAAGTCTAATAAATGAATACTACTCATACCTACATACCTTTTTCTTCCTCCAAAGTGATACAAATTCTACATTTTAATTTCATTATTATTTTTTCCCAGTTGGAGGTAGGGGTAAGAAGGAAAGAGAAGGGGCAGTGCTTTTCATGAAAACATCATTCTTCTGTTTTTTTATTTTAAGCAGAGGAGAGGCTTTAAGTACAGCCTGATAACTGAACTTTCTGTTTAGAATTTCTTCCTCTCCATTGGGCCTTAGCTAGGTTTCAATAATTATTGCTCAGGCACATAGTCTTGGAGCTTTGCTATTTCTCAGACTTGTACACAGTTCTAGGAAGGGTTGTTGCCAAAGCCATCATGTGATTTATTGACCCTCCACTGGGACAAGGGGGAACAGATATAACTTTGTGATTTTATTATAAGGAGGCTGGGTTAATATTTCTAGGTGAAACAAGCTACTATACCAAGTTCAAACATCTGAAGAGGGAGGTTAAGAAACCCTGAGTGTGGGGTGTAAGGATTATTCTGTCCTGGGGCTGTGCAGACGTCGTCTGAGGCAGGGAGCAGGAGAAGAAAGGACACATTGTGACCCATTTCCAACACCTCCTGTGTGTAGAGGCGGAAGTTCCTTGCCTGCAGAGGGACACGCGCAGAGGAAAAATAGGAGAGTTACAACATGGCACTTACATAAACAACACCAAACTGGCATAAAACATCTAACAAAATTACACGACTTCAAGCTTGGAATTTTTATACAACATAAATATTAGGGTTCAGCCCATTTAATAATGCTACATAAAATCAAGATTTAAGGCAGTAATGTTCCACATAAACTCTGAAAACAACATTTATGCTTCTTATAAAAGCAGAAAATGATTGCATTCTGTGGGCTTTTCAAAATGATGAATATAATTCCATGAAGCAACAAAAATGGATTGAATTAAAAATCCACTAGTTTCAGTTTAAGTTGTTTAAGGGGGAAAAATGTAGTTTCTGGCCAAGGACTGAGAAAATTTTATAAGTATCAAAAAAAATTGTATGCACTATTAGGCAGTGAGGCAGCCTTCTCCCAACGAGTATGTAGCCCAAGAGTCACCAATGAAATCTGAGCTGCCTCAGACCTGCTAAGCCCAAGCAACCCTTTAATAGTATGTACTGTCACAAGTAGAGCTGGTATTTTTTTTTTTTTTCTTGAGCATATGGCCACCCCTGGAATAAAAATTCATGTTCCCCTAGTATCTTTATAGTATCTCTTGCAATTTAGTCTTTACCACTGTTGACTGGTTTGGACTGGCTGTGCAGTACTGACTTAAAATCAGAGTACTACTCTAATGGAAAGACATTCTTGGAATCTGTAATTTATCCCCTGCCTCCATGGGTCAGAGGGCAATTCATGGTTCTTTCTCATTCAAAGAGAACCAGCCACTCTGTAATGGTCTTCCTAAGATAGGCTAAATTTGTGTGTGTGTGTGTGTGTGTGTGTGATGCTTTGAGGAAAAGGGCAGTAATGGTGAATATAGGCAAAAAATGAAAACAAAAACAAAATCCTAATGCTACATTGTATTAAATTGCTAGACAAAGCCTAGAAAAGTTTTATTAGTCTCTTCTGTGCCAGTAGTTTTCCTTCCAGTTGCTTATTTGTGCAGGTTGGATTTGTGCATTTTGATTTAGATGAGATGTTTGACAGTAAATTTTCTATGGAAAGAGAGCATGTCATAGTTTAACTGTTCCTATAGATTATATTTCTGTTACTCTGTTCTCAGATAAATCATTTGTCCATATAATTATACTGTGTTTGTTGATGCATGGATATATGCAGTGATGTCTTTCAAGGCAGACTATGGATTTTCTTTTCTTGATCAGAACACAGTACAGTGGGGTCCAGAAAAATTGCAAGAGACTGACACAGAGGAACTGGAGAAAAAGAGCAGAAGTTCAGTGTGTCTACTTGTATGCATTAAAATCACAGTAAGCATGTACATGAGAAGTAGTGTTTAAATAAATCAAAATAAGCATAAGCATGTGTATACATGCCTCTTGAGTAAGCTTTATGCTGCAGTACAGTTTCTAGGGGCTATAAAAAGAAGATAAAACGCTAAAATCTAGTACCTGGTGTAGAGGTATATTGATCTGCTTAAGGAGAGCTTTCACTGCCATCTGGAGCTCATAGAAGAACAATTGCATGGGGCAGTCAGAAGTATGATCCACACTTTCCATAGATTCGGAGCCAGAAAGCTTTTGGATCCATTCCCACTCCTCTCTGTATGTTGAGTCAAATTAAAATTAGAAATATAACAAAAGTTCAGAATACAGCTAGCAACTTAGGATACAGGTCCAGAACCTGGATAAACCAATTGTTGGCACTTTAAAATTCAGTGTAATTCATGAAATTTGAACTTTTTACTACCCAGATGGAGTTTAAAATGAGGCCTTTCTAAATTAAACTTATTTACCTATCAGACCACATGTCTCAAAACAACAATATTAATTTATATGAATTAGTTTTTTAGATTGAAGCTTTCAAACATTTTGTAATAATTTCTTGACTGTCCTCATTTTGCTTTCCCTAGGATCCTCACTAAGTTCTAAGATTCTATATTTTACCACAGGGGCATCTGCTGGTTAATTCTGCATTTGGGTAACCACGGGACTCTGCTCCAACTCAGGCAACAAACCACCTGGCACATTTCAACCCTGGCCTGTTGTAATCATGGAGACTATTTTGGTTTCTTTCCCTTTCCAAAAACTTGAGGAGAATCACAAACAAGAACAGCAGACAATTCCAATAAAAGGAACCAGGGGACACACATCACTGCTTCCCTCCTCCTCACAGAGCAGTCATCTGTGTCTTCTTTCTGTGTGCTCTGTCGCCCTTCCTAATGAACTTTTCCAAATGTCATGCAGAAAGGAAGGGGAAAGAATGGTAGTGGGAAGAAAACATCTGGTTTGTTCCCCAAAGGCTTGCTCTTCAGAAGGAGCTTGAAAGGATCAAGGTAAATGCCTTTTGGGCAACATTATTTCCACAGGTATTTTAGCACAAGTGTCTGAACACACTCATTTGGCCCAGTTTCTCCAACTCTGCAGGGAGTAGCAGTGTGCTGTAGGCTAGAAAGGAGAGGCAAGTCTTCCTCTTCAGAGATGGAAAGAGACACTGGTGTATGTTCTTACCTTATAGAAATCCTCTGACTGCTGTCAAAGGGTTATGCCAGTCTGGGCTCCAGGCTTGTGTTAGAAAACCAAATTGATTGTGGCATGGATTTTTTATAAAACCAAAACAACAACAGTAATAAAAACTCTTTTTGATTATAGGAAAGTTTCTGTTTTTAAGATATGTTTGATTTCAAACCTCACACATGATCAGATTGGACAATTTATCCTTTTTCCTAACAAAAGAAAAAAAATCAAAATTCTGCAATCAGGACATATTTGGGCTTCATAAATAATTGAAATTTTTGTAAGTCTATCTAAAAACTACCTTTTCTCTCCCATCACTGATGCCGAACCAAGTGAAATTTTATGACTAGCGTACCTGTATGCAAAACCTACAGGACCATGTTGTTAAAACAGGGTCTGTAATAAAGTCATAAAATAAATTACCAGGAAGAATACCTTGGAGCATTTAGCACCAACTTGTCAAGTTAGGTATTAAGATGGGGGAGATGCAGTTGGCAGAGTGGAGGCTACTGGAATCTTTGGTAAAACTGAACCTTGGATCCTTGGCCAAGGAAAATTATTTGGCATAACTACTGAGAGACAGACTCTAGAAATGAATGAAAATCCATTGCCCAGTCAACCCATGAATGAGCCAGGTAACCTTTGGGGAGTACTCAGATGTTGATTGTCAAAGTGACCACCAGATGGCAGACTTAAAGCCCAGGTGCATTTCAGTAAGTGAGAGGAGCAAAATTATGGCGGTCAGCGAGTTTTTCGAAGAGACCATGGCCATCACTGCATCTCCTCCATTGTCATCAGGTAATACTTATGCAGTAAACCTTGTGAGACAATATAGTTACTGTAGCTTTGCTATTTTAGGGACTAGGTTTTAAATGACTGAATTGGAGATTTGTTTGTTTAAGCAAGACCATAGGGTATACCTAGAATTTTTGGGTCTAGCTTGTACTCTCTGAAGCCTGAAGAAATCTGGAGATTTTTCATTTATTATATCTTTCTTTTTTGGTCCATGTTGTGCACAATTCATTTCATTATAGAAGCCTTTCAGAGGCTTGCTATTGGGGTTAGTTATAAAGGTGAGCCAGATTGCCATGATTGGTCAGTGTTCCCAAAACTAACAGGGTAATTCACCAAATGCCAAAGCATAGAGCAACTTTCCAGAAGCTCAGACCTTGTTACTTCTTTTCTTCCATAATCATAAGAGGGGCAGGAAACATGAAATCTTTGGGCCATGGGATGACCAATAAGGAGAATGAAGATACTGGAAGGAGAGGTCCTTTAAAATCAGAGTCAATAGCTCTACCAGACTCCAAGCCTACTGGTAATACTAAAATGAAAGAGCAAAAAGAATGTGGCTGTTTCAAATTGTGAAGAAAAGATACTGGAAAAAGTAACTGGAACTACTCTTGCACATTAAACAGTTGAACATTGGGGTTGAGGCAGGGAAGGATGGCTCACTCCTCCCACCTGGCAACAGGGACAGGTCTCCTCATCTCAGTGGACCACTACTCCCATGTGTGGTGGAACATCTTACCTTGGAAATTACACAGCAAATCTTCGGGCACATCACGTCATTCCCTTGAGCCATACCCAGTTCATCACAAAGAAAGTCTCCATTCCTGACCACTTACTTGGAAATGTTATTGTTTTCACGGATCTTCACATGGCAGAGAATGTTGGGCAACTTCTGTGTCACAAGTACTTTGATTTGGTCCACAGAGCTACATAACTTTAGGTAACCTAGATATAATCCGGGAGAGAGACGCTGGTGACTTCTTCTGTGGTAGGAGAGAATATCCTGCAGGATGAAACAAAAAAAGAAAAAAAAAGTACCTAGAAAGGTAGTCTTGAAACTTCTTCCTTTCCAAGGTGGGCTTGTTTGTTCTGAGTGAAAGGAGCTATGAGTAGCTCACTCAGTGGGAAACCTCAGGCACCCGCACGGGTGCTGGGCAAGGTCTACCATTGCAGCTAGTTTTACCTTCAGCGGAAGTCTCCAGAAGTGTGGTCATCAATCTTTAATATATTCTGCAAACTTATTTTTCTCAGATTTCTGTGCCAAGAGTAGGTGTGTGGGTTGGGATTGAGAATAGAGTGGTGCTGATGGAAGCAGATAATAAAGGTAGAATTCTTCATTTCTCTCCCTGGAAGGTTTGCTTCTTAGCTGGGAGAATACATACATTTCCCAGTGTAAAACCTAACAAAGCCATTCAAGCAAATGCCATAACTTCAGGATAATTAAAATGGAAAGTGCATTTAAAATAATCAAACTTCTATAGTAAAGAGATTGATTGATTCTTTATCTTGAAAAATTAAGCTGCAAAAAAAAAGTAAGCTGCAGAATCTCATTAAATTATATAACAAATCTGAAAATAAAGAGAATAAAATATTGATGTTTTTGGCTTATTTTTTTAGATTAAGTTGTACGATAGTCAAAGTGGTACTCTTTCTATGTGACTTTCACAGTAAGGAAGACAATAACTTGCAGAAGTATCTAAAGCTCCATCTTTTTTCCCTGAGATATTAAAAAATATAGTATTCAAATATTCTTATGAATGTCTCGTTCATTGTTCTTTTTAGTCATTGGTTGGTCTACTGCTTCTTGATTCTCAGTTTTTAATCACTGCATGTGAATTAGTTGGGTTGCACCTCATTTTCATCAGCTTCACAAAATTCTGTATCTTTACAACAGTGAGAAAGAAGCCTGCCTTATAATGGATTTGCTTTGGAATGGCATTGCTTTGTCACATTAAATATTCCATATTCTGTGGAGGCCTGAAGTTGTTGGTGCAATGGAAGTGCCACCCATGTTAGATACAGTGAGATGCTTGATTGCATCTCATTTTCCATATGATCAGTTCTCCAGTGACCTGTCTAGGTTATGACTCCTGTTTCCCTTTCTAATGTTCAGGGTCTTGGACATTGAACATTAGAAAGCCCAGAAAGTTTCTTTCTCCCCACCCCCTATTAAGAAGTAAGACTTTCTAAACTTTGGGTAGAAGAATATGGGAAACAAAGTTAGCAGTTAGCACTCAGGTCACTGATTATTAGGTAGGGCTTTCTATAGGATAGTTTATCTTGGTTTTTAGACAGGGTAAAATAACTTCATAGTTATTTAATAGTTTAAATGTATCATTACAAACAATGTGGTATTGGCTATAATTAACTTGATATATATATAGAGAGAGCCTAATATATGTATAACATATATAATTATACATTGTATATATAATTTTGTAAACCACAAATATCCACAGTTAATATTTTAAAATTAAATAGTTTATATATGTTAAATATTTAAAAATATTATTAAGAAAAATGAGTAGAGTATATATATTTAAAAGAATGAAATAAAAGGAATTACCACTAACCATAGGAAAGGCAAGAAGTAAAACAAAACTGAGAATTTAAACTTGTATAGAATTCTACACAGAAAATTATAAGCCTCTTTTGATTGCTAAAGGAGTGAGCCCTCCTTTGGAGAATCAAACATCTGCAAGACCTAACATATAATGTTGTATATTGTTTATTTAGGCCTATCCTCTATCAAACATGGCCTCAATTCCTGTCATGTGCTGGATGCTGAGAAATACATGGTTCATGGAAACACAATATGATTTCTATTCATATGCCTGCTGAGAAAGACAGATGGTCATAGTATATGGAAATCAGTTTTATATTAGGGGCAATGTAGGCATGCAATGGAAGAGTACTTTTGTCTTTTCTTTTCTATTTTTTTGGGGCCATGGATTTTGGGGAGCAAGCCTAGAGCCTTATACATGCTAATTAGGTGCTCTATCACTGAAGTCTGCTCCAAGACCCTATGTTTTCTTAAACTGGACTGTGATATCAATGATACAGATTTTTAAAAAAATTATGTTGTTCCCTTAACATGAAATAATATTATTTATTTATTTATTTATTTGGTACTGGGAATCAAACTCAGGACCTTGTGCTTGACAGACTGGTGCTTGTGCTACTGAGCTACATCTTCAGCCCCAGTATTATTAGTTTGTAAGATAAGTACACAACAAACAAAAATCAGGTCAGGCCTCTAAATCATAATATTGGATAGTGGAAAAGAAGAAATTAAGAATAGTCACAATTGGGAGGAAGATACAACAAGCTAATATCTACAGAAAAGCAAACTAAGCTTTGTAAAAGATATTTGACAAACACAATTTTTTTTCTATGTTCAATTAGGAAGGAATTCTTCCTAATTGGGATGGATAAGGCTGAACTTATTAATATCTTCTATCATGTCTCTTTAGAACAGATAATGGTTAATGGTGGTTGTTGATTAGAAGAAGTCCAGTCAAGATAGTATTTTGGAAAATGAACTAGCCAAGGGGAGACAAATAGTTAATGTGGGAAGGAAAAATTAGAAGTATTCAGATGAGCTGAATTTGATGATATATACCCTAGGGGTACTTGCTGAACAAGCAGATGTGGCTATAGACCCCTGGGTCATTATTTTTTATAAGTCATAGAGAACTGGGAAAGCCCCTAAAGACCAGAAAAGGACAAATATGCCTGTCTTTCAAACAGAAAGTGGGGAGAAACATAAGCAATGAAAGACCTCCAAGTTAATTGATCTTTAGGAAAAATGGGAAAGAACCAAGTACATGATCAATTTGCGGACACCCAGGAAATACTGAGGCATTAAAGAAGAGTTAAGAGTTATAAAGAACAAATCATACAAACACCTTTAATTTCTAACAGTAATAAAATAGAATCTAGCCTCTAGGGAGAAGTCTCTATGGTAATATTTCATTAGATAACCTAGAAAAAGTAAAATGTTAACCATACCTAACAATCTGAATATCTGGAATGAAGATCTGCGTGTGATAGAGATGGCATGGGGCTAGGAGACAGATTGAGTGATGGTACCCTGGGGATTGTTCCCAAGCGCCACTCTGTTTAGCTTTCTTATTGACATTTTGGACAAAGAAAATCAAGAATGTGTGTATCAAGTTTGTGGACCTCAAATTTGGTGTGGTTTTGATTTTCTGGAAAATAATAATAAAGTTATGAATGACCCAATGCATTGGAAAAATAAGTCTATCATAATTAGGGTTGAAACTTAATAAGAAAATGTGCTTATAAAGACTCAAACCCAAGAGTACAAATATAGGATGGGTAAGGGTGTAAGAGAAAAACATGTGGGGGTCAGGACTGACCACAAATAGAATATGAGTCAGGAACAGACTGTGGTTATATGAAAAACAAAACACCATTCTAGGATGGAGCAACTCACTGTTTCATTCAGTTTTTTCAAAGACTTATTACTGAGCACCTACTGAGTATTCTTTTGCCCTTTCAGTTGTCATTTATGCTCCATTAGGATGGTTTTGTAGCTTGCATATATATGGAAAATGAAGAAGCTGTCTGCTTCATATTAGCTAAAATTCATTAGAAAGGCCTTCTAAAACCAAGCTGAGTGTTTGAGTTAACCTCTAACCCACATTTCTAGCTTCTACCACCCATTATAGCCCTTTTATGTTGCCTGTCTCCTGCCATAATGGATTGGTATAATACATGCTCTTAGCTCCTTTTTGTGATTGTTGGTTGATTCATGAATCCACTCACTCTTAACCATTATTGAGCACATATTGTATGTAGGGATTATGGTAGGTTATTAATGACACCAAAGTGAATAAGACATGATCTTCCCACAAGGAACTTAACATTTCAGTGTGTTGGAGAAATGTGTAAACCATTTTTTCTATCCCAGCATAATGAAGACCATGGAAGAGTGTGTCAGGTCTATATGGACCCAAAGGAGGGTGAGATCCATTTCTGCCTTGTGTCTTTACTACGGCCTAGACTGAATTCCTGTTTTACTCCCTTTTCTTGCTCTTTCTTCACCTGATAAACTTAGCTTCATGACTCAGCCAAATGCCAACTCTTCTGCAATGCCTTCCCTGATATTTCCAGGCAGAATTAATAGCTGCTTTGTGAGTGCTCCCATAGTGCGCTGTTTGTACTGCTATCAGGCTCTGGTTTAATTCTGCCTTGTATTACATTGATTTGTTTACAAGACTGTCTCCTTTCCTTGAGAGCAAGGACCTTGACTTATTCATTTGTTTTTCCTATAGCACCTAGAAGAGTGCCTGGAACCTAGTTGGTGTTGAAAAAAATGTTCATTAAATACAAAATGAAAGGCCCAGAGGTGTGGGCTATGGGGCTGGGTCTCTGTGAGAGAAAAAGCCGTGCAGGGCTCAGGAAGGGTGTGTTGAGCTTCTTTTCATTGATCTGATAGCCTAAGAGCTTGTTAAATGAATAATAAATAGTTACTTTTCCAGGCTTTTATTTTGGTGGATGAGGTGTGGAAGCTGCATCATGACAGAATGGTGGCTAGTGTTTTTTGTGGAATCAAGATTATACAGACTATAAGTAATTTAGATTTTCTGGATTATTTTCTTTCCTTTAAAACTAAACAGATTTTACTATAAACTTGATCTCAAACTTTTTCATTTAAAAGTGGAAAATATTTCAACAACAGAACTATGTTCTTGCCTTGCAATAGCTGAATAGAATAGGGTCTGGTGTCTGTAGCTGAGATCATGACTCCAGATTAATGTGGTTTCTATTGCTTCCACTTAGTTCTTTTTTTTTTTAAAGTTGAAATATAATTTATAGGCTACAAAATTTACCCCCATAAAGTATGAAGTTCAGTGGTGTTCATTGTACTTATATGGCTGTGCAGCTACCATCTCTGTCTAATTCTGGGACATTTTCATCACTTAGAAACCCCATGTTAGCATTGGTTTCTTTTTTGTTTGTTTGTTTGTTTTTGAGACAGGGTCTCACTCTGCAGGTCATGCTGGCCTTGAGCTCACTTTGTAGCTCAGGCTGGTCACAAGTTCACAAGTATCCTCTTGCCTCAGCCTCTAGAGATCTGGAATGACATGTGCTACCATGCCTGGTTAGTTGACATTTTAAAATTTCTCCTCCCTTGCCCATAGAACCACCACTTTTAATCTACATTTATTTGCATACTGTGGACATAGCATATAAATGGAATCATAATATATGATGCTTTGTGTCTGGGTTTTCCACTTAGCATAATATTTTCAAGGTTCATCCACATTGTAGCATGGGTCATGCTTCATTCAAATTTATGGCTGAATATTCCAGTGTATGACTATATTACACTTTATCTACTCATCAACTATTGGACATTAAGATTACTTCTGCTCTTTGACTCTTACAGATAGTACTTTTGTGAATAGGGGTAAACAAATTTTTGTGTGAACCCAGTTGTTTCTTAAATCCAGCCCAGTTAGCTCATACTCATTAATCTTCCTGATTTGATCATTTTGGTACCTATATTAGATACTACTTGAGGGTAGAAAGAGTAAGAATGTTTAAGAAGAGAAGAAAACAGCAGAAGATACAGTAGGTGTTGGGCACCTGGAGTATTAGAAAGGTACAAGGTACCTGGAGGTGGCAAAGAATGACCAAGGAGAAGAAGGGAAAACAAGGATAAGAGGAGAAAAAAGACAAGCTACAAGACAGCTTCTCTAGGATAGACTTCTAAAGAAGAGGCAGGGGCTGGGAGATAGCTCAGTAGAATAGGTGCTTGCCTGCAAGCACAAGGACATGAGTTCAATCCCTGGTTCTGAAAAAAAAAAAGGGGGCAGAAAAAATGAAATACATGAAGCAACATGGGAGAATGACAAGAGCATTAGATACGTGTCAGAAGATGTGAGTCCTTATCCCTCTTACGCTGTGTTTTGGCTGATAACTTTGACTGTTTTACAGTCTGGATACAAAAGAATCACTTAACTCCATTGGATTTTGAGTTAAATTATATCATAGATGTGACAAAGGTTTATAAAATTGAATATAAATATACTGGTGGGAGATTAATTTTCAGAGGAAACTTGACATGTAGGTTTGTCCATGGATCATGTGTAGAATAACCCAGCACATGAGAGGGCTTTGTCCTTTTTCTTTTTCTTATTTCTCTTATCTTTCTTTCTTTTTTTGAGATAGGGTCTCACTATGCAGTTCAGGTTGCCCTTGTGCTCACTTTTATACCCCCCCCCCCCAGGCTGGTCTCAAATTTGGAACAATCTTCCTGTCTCAACCTCCAGAGTGCTGGAATAACATGCAGGTGCAACCACACTCAGTTCCAAGAGGGGCTTTCTTAATGGAAATACTATGTCCTTACTATCTGTCATTGACAAGTAGTTTGCTCAGAAGGACTTTTTAATTTGTCGTTACTGTCTCTCTTGTACTTCCCAGGTAAGCATGAGAAGGATTTTTCCTTCTGAGATATAGTAGAGGGGCCACTTTTAAAAGTCTAGGATTTGACAGGGTTAGGAAATTAAGAAAGTTGGATAGTGAAGCTTTCCTGGGACCCTACAGCTTATTTTAGATTGGTAGTGGGTTGAGATTTTTGTTAAGAGTTTTGAAAATCTCCTTTTGAGAACCTGTTGTGCCTCATGGAGTTTTTATACAACTTCTCTTTACTGTTATGAAAAAGTGGTTGAAGGAGTAAAATGCTCCCAGGAATGAATGGGCAGTACCAGAAGTGTATTGGAGAGTAGGGAAAAAGAAATTTTCTGGATGTGTCCTGTGGGAAAATAATAAAAGTCAATATCATTTATTGTGCTACTTTTCTAAGGTTTTGCCTACTAATTCCTTTCATGTAAGGCTTTCTTTTTTCTTTTTTAAAATGTTTTTAGTACAGGGTCTACAGCGTCTCACTATACAGATCAGACTCATAGTGTTCTTCCTGTTTTCAGCTTCCCAAGGGGATTACAGGTGTGTGCCACCATGCCCAGTCTCAATCACCATCTGAGCATGTCCCAGGGGCAGGGCCTGGCATAGCAAACTAGGGATCAAACCCCAGTCCCTATGCCTGACTGAGCAGGTGCTTTAGTTCACTGAGCTATCTGGCTGCCCCAGTGCTTTTTTAGAGGAGGTGATACAAAGGGCAAGTCAGCAAATGGCTCTGGTCACATAACAGAAAGGACGGGGTCAGGAATAATATCCTAGTGAGACTGAATCCAGAGTGCTATGCAGTATGTGTTATGAGGTAGCAAGAGAAATCCCAGATTTCCAGTGACCACGGTGCCTGACAGTCATCACTGTACAGTCACCACTTTCCTCCCTGAGGAAAGACAATGCTATGTGGCCTGTAACTGAGGAGTTAAATTACTCAGTCTGCTTTGGGCCTCCATCTAGACCTCTGTCAACCTGGTCCTGGCAGTGGAACCCTGAGTCTAGGATGGATTAGGTACCAGTGCTAGCAGGTGTAATGCTCACTTCCTTGCCAGCACAGAACCTGTATAGGAGGGTGGGGAGAGAGAAAAAGTGGGGGAAAGAGAGGAGTGAGAGGGTTTGGTTGGGAATGACATCAAACAGGAATGTGCCACTCAGCGGGGGTAAATTTTCCACTTGGATCTGTGTGGAAACCTGATCCTGCCTCTATTTTTGGTCTCGTTCTCTAACAACCTTTCACCAGATTGGAATTTCTCTGCACCTGTAACACATTTTTAATGTAATAAGTCTAGGAAAAACCAGGTATTATATCATGCTGGGGCTTGTGCTATGTTTCTAGGAGCAAAGGTAGCCCAGACCCTAGTTTATCCCTATAGGGGATTAGTGTATTAGTCACCCTGTAAAAGCTCAATTTATTATGATTTTTTAATGTTTCTTTTAGCATGTGGTTATAAAAGGTGAAGAGGGGAGCTACAAATGTGTCTGTGTTCCCTGCCCCCACCTCCTTCACACATATGCATACACTCTATCAGTTTTCTGTGAACCTAAATTCAATAGAGTTAAATCCAGAGGTATTGGCTTTGACCAATTAGCTTACCTTTGCTGTGTTGGACTTTGTTCTGGTTTGGCCTAGTGCAAGTAATGCACAGGTGAGATTATCGCACTAGGCACCCCTCACTTGGGAATGAAAGCTAGGAAGTAAGCTGTTTAGGGTGACCATGCATGGCTCCTGGGACTAAGGCTAGGATTTGGCTTGTTCATGTATGACTGGGCCCTTCCTTGCTTGCTATTCTAGATGGGCTGGTTTTGAAGATACATGCCATTGGTTGCATGAGGCAATGTAGTAGGTGTTTCTGCCAGTTACTCTAAACAGAGTTTTATGCAACTACCCTTCATTAACTTTTATAAAAGAAAGAAAGGGAAACATTGGGAATCCTGTGCTTTCACAGAAATGCCTAAGACAGTGTGGAGGCTGGGGCATTGTGTACGTATGAACAGTTGTGATCCTGGATCCCTATGCGGTCATCCAGGCCAAGAGTTCGCATCTGAGCCACTTGGTATTTGAACTTTGGTGGCTGTTCAGTATTCAAGTGAACCTTTCATCTTTCATTTTATCTACATCCTTCATTCACTAAAATAGTAACTCCTACTCCAGATGTAACAAAGCAGAAAAAAAGCCTGCTTCTGGTCAGAAAATCTGAGTTAGAATTTCTGTTCTGCCCATTTTCTGGCTGTGTGCTCATGGGACACAGTCTATGTTTCTAGGGGCCAAAGCTAATACAATTTCTGGTCCTGTGTTTAAGAAAAAGAATACAAAATTATCTGTGAAATTGCTGGAGTAACTCAAAAGGACTTGTTCAAGTGAAATGCTGAAAGACATTGAAGCTTTGTTAGCTTCGCTAAGTTTGCCAGTTTATATAGGTCTATGTCACTGAACCTCTTTGCACTCCTGTTTCATTTCTAAAATGGAATTGATCATGTCCATTTGTTCCAATAGAGTACTGTAAAGAACAAGCAAGAGTACAAATGTGTCAGAATGTTTTTGTTCAAAGAATCATACGCACAATGTATATATCTATTCATACTGTAATGTATTATTATTACAGTACACTCTGAAGGTTGTGTACGCAGTTATTTTTCTCAATGCTTCTTGTTGGTTTATTGGTCAGAACATTTTCATAGTGAGCATTATTTGTATTGCTTTCTGAGTTTCAGATCTAGACAGGGATTAGTAAAAATAAGCTATAGCATCTGTCCTGTGTGGAACATGAGTAGTGATCTGTCTTAGAACTCTCTGTTCTATTGCTGTGTATGTAAATGGCTCTTGATGTATTTTAACAGTTTCCATTGTTGTGTTTTGAATTTCAGATATATCAGAAAAAAATTACATACCTGGATGGTTATCAGTAAAATGTCTAAGGCTGTTGGCTCCTCAGGTGTTGACAAAGACTTCCTCTGGCTTTGCAGCTTTGAGATCTGCATCCATTTGCCATTAAAAAAAGAATAAAGCATCTCCACCTCTCTGATGGTGACTATGAGAATGTTCCCATGCCGGTCTTTTAGGGGCTCGTAGTAAACTCTTCCCAAGTTGTGTGTTCCAAGTAAATTCTAAAAACAAATAGATAATGGTAGCTGAGTTATAAAAGCCAAGCAATGTCACCATGACAGAAAGACACTGTGAATAATTGTATGACTTCAGAGAATCTGTGTGTTTTGTCAGATCAACCTTATATGGCATCATAGGAAAGCACTTAGCAGAAACTTGAAGCATATGTCTTCGCCATGGGTCTGTGAAGATTATTGCAAAAGGCACACAAAATCGTGTGCTTTTAAGCAAATTCAGTATCTGTAAATATCTCTTACCCACAGACACAGCAGCATATAAACCTCAGTTAGCAGTGAAGAGAATCCCAGATGTTTTAAAGAAAAATGCCTGATATTTCAAGTATGCTACTTGTGGAGTTTTCAAGAGATCTACAGTAAGCTGGTGTGAGGCGGAGTTGTTTAAAATGAAGAAGTGAATCGACAATGTAGCACCTTGTACCAGTCCCCAACTGACTGCACATTCCTTTCAAGATACTTTAATTGGGAGATTGGCCTGGTTTGACTTATCTACATTTCAAGGACTTCTGTTTATTTAAAAGTTGACTAAAATTGCTTATAAGGTAGGTCAGTTAAGGTAGATAATACTTTAAAAAAGTAGGAAAGGAAGAATTAAATACAGTGGGGGCTCCAAGTGAGTGTCACAAACAAGAAGTAGGAGTTGAACAGAAATGTAGGGCTTAAGGAATTCTAACTAGGAACACTGGATGAGTTAGGTACAGTTTTCTCTTGCTTCAAATATCTGTGTTTTAAAGAAATTACAAGTCATGCTAGTGGCCCTGTTTTGTGAGATGACCTGCTAGTATGAGAGCAAAAGTAGAACTGGAATTTGTAAAAGTGGCAAAGATAACCTAAAAACAGAGCCAGCTGGTCAATATTAGCATCTCCAAAAGCACTGGCATTGTCCCTGATAAGTGGGGACATGTTTGAAGCCTTTTACTCTTCCTCACAACAAACAGACCTAATGAGTAAGGAATTTCTGAATAATTATGAACATATTATAACAATTCCTTTGGTAGAATTATTGTACTCAGATTTTTCTCCTCCTATAAGTGTTTCTAAATCATGGAGAATTGGTGTGGGTAAGGTTTTAAGTACTATTAGGCCTTAATAATACTTTTATAGAGAGGCAGTTTACTAATAAGTCACATCATGCTGGTAAACGGGCTAATAAAACATAACAAGAAAGGGGGAGATACCTGATTTGTAGCATGTACCAATCTCTGTGGTGTAAATATTGCCGTAGTTGACTCAAGCTATCCAGGCTTTGACAAAAAGCTTCCAAAATGTGTGATTGTGTAACAGTTGGCTCTGCTGAGCCAATCCAAGCTGACTGTTGTACACCAATGCTATTACAGCTTTCATGTGCTAGTGTTGAGTTTCAGGGCTGGCTGTCATTCATTAACTGTTGTACTGGCTGTTTACCCTCTCTGGTCCTAAGTTTAATATCTTAAATTAATTTAAGTCATTATAAATCAGTCATCCCTTTTGCAAATCCTTACTTCAAAGACAGTGGTGGCACATCTAGGGCACACATGCCTACCATAGTGGACTGTTTGTCACCACTGAAAGCTCTGAAAGGTTCACTGTTACTGTCATAGAGTGTTTGGGGGGCTTAATCTAAATAATGCATGTCTCCTAAGCTTGTTGCATATGGCCATATGGGCTTTCCTTTCTGTTGTAATTGGAAGCTATCTGCCTTACTCTTGCTCATTTGAAAGATCCCATCCAGATTTCACCTGTTCTGGGAAGACTTTCCCATCCTCTCCTTCCTTCCTTACTGCTTACTGTGGAGACTTCTATTTTATCAGTCTTAGGCTTTGCTGTATAAAATTGATGCATGGATTGTGAGATTGTGATTTTTTTCCCTCTGTCTCTGTGTCCTTTAGATGGTGCTTGCAGCATACAGCAGGAACCCAGCAGTTCTTTGTTGACCAAATTGGCATACTGTATTTCACTAGGACACTGATATGATTCACTTGGAACCAAGGCTGATGGTATACATTGATTGAGCCGCTTGCCTCATTGAATACTTATTGTCATTATCTTCTTTGGCTAAGTTTTCTAATGGGCTGAATAAGAAAGCACTAAAATCATTGTGCTGAACTTCTTCATTGACATAAATGAATTGGACAGCTAGTTTTTTAGGGGAGCCCAGTGGAAAAGCAGGATATTCTTGTGAAAATAAGTTGCAGTCATATTCCAACAGGGCAAATTTAAGGTACTTTAAGTTGTAAAGAAAGATAGATTATGTTAATACCTGTCATGCTTGTAATCAGGTTAGGCGTCTGGGCCTGCTGATGATACTGCAAGGTAGAAAGGAATAAGGTCTACTTGCTGGTACACAGGAATGTGTCCAGCTTGTGGCCAGCACAAATCAGAAAACTGTAAATGAACCCTTGGTAGAGATACTTTGTTGGAGAGTTTTATTTAGTTTGTGAGAAGTTGAAAGAGATCCAGACTAACCTATGGAAGAGGGAAGTTTAAAGCAAGACAATATACACTATAAGATTATTTTTGTCTTTGAGGATTAAATAATTCAGAAACTTCTCACTATGAGAGGAATGCACACTCTCTTCCTAAGAAGAGGCCTCTGCTATTTTCCTGAGTGAAAGAAAATAGGGTGGGCTCCTGATCACTCACAGGCTTTCTCATTTCAAGTTTTTTTTTTTTTTTTTTTTTACTCTAAATGCCAACAGATAATTTTTTTCTCTTCCTTCCCACCAAATTTTAATTATTACTTTACCTTTCTTTCAAATAAACTTAAATGCCACTTTTGAATATACTACCAGTACTGCAGAATTGACTTCTATTTTCAAAAACTTACATGAGGATACTTTATTTAAAATTTTTGTAAATTAACATAAATAATGTGCTGAAGTATTGGGAAGAATGTAGTCCTAGGAATTATATAAATCTGGATTTGAATCCATACATACTACTATCTATTTGTGTGAATGGCCACAAACTCACCTTTCTATGCCTCAGTCTCATGAGGTACAGAAATGGTTATCAGTGATAGTGCATTCATACTAGGTCATAGTAAAGATTAAATGAAAAAAAGTTTAAAAATCATTTAGCAAAGTGCTACACACCTAATCTGCTAAGCAAATGAAAGTGATTATTCCACTGTTATTATTTAACCCCTGTAGGATTTTGTTTTTTTCCTTCATTTTGTGTATTTGGTGCGGGGTCTCACTACGCAGATCAGACTCATGGTGATCCTTCTGTTTTCAGCCTCTCCAGTGCTGGGATTGTAGGTGTATACCTCCACACCCAGACTCTATGTCAAGCTCAGCATGCCCCGGGGGCAGGGCCACCATTGCCACATGTAGGATCAGGGATGAACCCTGGTCCCTGCACTTACCAAAGCAGGTGTTTACTCTACTGAGCTATCTCACTTGCCCTTCCCTGCAGTTTTAAGGAGGACCTTGTTTAGAGTGAAAAACAAAACAAGGAGAAAATAGAGGCTTTGGGGTGTACTCTAATGAAGACAAGGCACTGAATTATGGGCGAAGGTGAAGGAGAGAAAGATCATGGGTAAAGTCCTGTGTGCTGTGGTAAAATGTCTGGGCTACTAATGATAGTGTTTATGATAGGGAATGCCATTGTACTATGTTTTAGACACAAGTGTGGGGAATTGGTTGGAGAGTGCTGAGAGGAGACATGGGAGGATGACATTGGGGGCTTTAATGGAATTAATGAGGTAATACTGTAAGACTGGAAAGAAGAAGAGAGTAAAGTGAAATATACCATAGACTGTCAATTTATGAATGGCTGTTGTCAACCAAGCTCTCTAGGATACATTTTTACCTTCTTTAGAACATTATGAAAACTTCAGATTAACAAACTGGCCTAAATATTAATATTATGCCAGTTCACAAATTCACTTTTCTTTTTTCTGCAATATATTTTTTTCCTGTTCCTTGTCACCTACTCTTCATGTACTTTGAATAGTTGTAGAAATCTTAATTCTAGAGAAGAGCAAATAGTTTGGACACTAACTTGTCTTACAAAAAATGAAAGCAATTCCTCTGATTAAACCAGGCAAGTAGAAACACGGAAGAAGAACAGTAATGCCTAATAGTGCTAATGCTTTTAATAAGGGCTGTAAGAGGTGACATCCACCAGATTATGATTAATCTGTGCAGGGCTGGAGAAATGTCCAGGTTATAGCTGTGGTCCAGGACACATTTCTGAGATTACTTTCCCATTTTGCTAGATAGTTTTCCTCAAGTGTGGTTCTGGGAGGGTAATCAAGATTGGACTGATAAATACATTTATTTATATGAACAGTAAGTACAGAAAGTCTTCCACATGCCAAGCACTGGTGTTATAGAGGTACCCAAGACAGATATATTTCTTGAACTCAGAAACTCAATAGTACACGTGGGTCACTATACAGATATTGATGAAAGTTATTCATTAGTGGGGTTAGAATCATTGTCTTAAGTGAAAGCTACAAGGAGCCTTTGATTCAGCAAATCAGGAAATATGAGAAAGCAGAGAAAAAAACTAAGCTGAGATCTGAAGGATAGATAGGAATTAGCAAGACAGAGAGGTGGAAGACTGGTCTAAAATAGCATGTGAAGGACTGGCCAAGTAGCTCAGTGGATTAAAGTGCCTGCAAGCAGAGTCAGGGGCCAGGGGCTTAATCCCAGGGCCTGCTGTGCCGGCCCCACCCCTGGGAAACACTGAGAAGGCAATTAAGACTGGGCATGGTAGCGTGTGCCTATAATCTCAGTACTTGGGAGGCTGTAAAAAGGAGAATCACTATGAGTCCAGTATAGTAGTAAGACCCTGAACACCCTGTAGACCTTTTCCTAAAATACAGAAAAAAATAAAGTAGCATAGCTTGTGAGGCCAGGTGTGGTGTTACACACCTGTGAGCCCAGCACTCGAGGCTGAGGTGAGAGGATCACTGTGAGTCCAAGTTGCATAGTACAAAAAAAAGTGAACATTTATTTAGAATGATAAAAGGTCCTTCTCCCACCCAACTGCTAGGGTATTTGGAATTGCCTTTTTCTTCATGAAATTTCTTTAGGCTGTTTACCAAAAAGGTCCCTTGATTATAACCCAGCTTCCTCTCCTCACCTAATACACTCTAGGACTACTACACTTGCAAACATTTATGCAAATGAGCAACTCTGAAGTTCTATCTGTCTCTTATTACTGAGGACTTGGAGTGTAGTTTTATAAACATGGTAGCAGAAAAGCTAGAGGGCTGATAACAGGGAGGTAAGTGGAAGAATCTGAGTGTACGGTAGAGAAGAGACTGCTTGGTAGTTGAGGGGTTATGTGGTGCTGAGAGGAATTTGGGGAAATTAAATTGGAGATACTTGAGTATTTTAAAATAAAGATGAGAAGGAAATGATGGTATCCAGAGCAAGTGTGGAGAGATGAGCTTTTGGTGGAAGTGAGACTTAATCTGTTGGAATAGCAGAGGGTAGCGGGTGGAGTCAATACAGGGAGGTTTATAAAGTTGGTGGTGGAAAAATTTTCCATTCCCATGTATATTTTAGACAGTGAAGGCAACACGGTCTGGGAATAGACTGTGGAGACAAGGAGGAGAAGTTGTGGGGAAATGGAGAAGGTTTTAAATAGTTTCAGTGTGAGAAAGAAAATTTACTAGAGAAATGGAATGGGCCTTCTAGCTAACATTCCATATGAAAATTGTAGTCATGAGGTTTAACATAAAACCAGTCAACCTTTTGGCTCAGTGTGATTTTTTGCACAAAGTACAGCTACTTCAGTATGGACATATTCACCTAGACTTAAGATTTTTCTAAATAAATAATATGAAGGGACAAAATTTAGGATATTTCTCAAGGAATTACTATGGTGATTCAGGAAATCTAAGCATAACAAGAAAGAAAAGAGCCTCATAAGGTGAGTGCTGCATTAGGAAAAGTGGTGGAATCAGTAGACTTAGAATTCAAGGAAATCTATTGCTATGGGAGTGTGGAGTAGGGTCACAGTGGCCATCAGAGCTTTGCTCAGCATCTGATTGCACTAGCTTGTAACAGCCTGACCCTTCCTATGTGTTCCTGGTGTCAGATGGCAGTGTTCTCGGAAGCCTGTAGTGAACACATGATAAAGAACCTTCCATGAAATCTTAAGATTGTTCAGTTTGTGATCCCATTGTATTTTAGGTGTACAATGGGCTGATGGGAAGGTCCATTAAGGGGTGTAAGTCTTCTGGGAATGGACTTGTTCCTAAAGGAAGAGCAACATGAGGGATAGTGGTCAGTGATACAAGGAAGGGGTGTTATGGATGTAGCAATAGTAACCATGGCCCAGTTTCAAGATCTTGACTTGAAGGAGAAGATTTTGCAATAAAGACTGAGTGCAGTGTTGAGAAGTTCACTAAAATCTTGTAACACCAGTAAAAGCAATAAATTACCTTCATACTGGGATATAGCATACATGAGCAAAAGTAATCTTTCAGGGTTGTTTATATTAGCAACAGTTATTATTAGCACACAGTTTTGCGTTATTATTCATCAGGAGTTTGAGAAACAGAATTCTCAAAATTAAGGCAGGGGTACAGCTGTAGAATTTTTTTTTTTATGATTATGATATTTTTGTACCACGGCTGGTATGTCCTGGCCAAACACATTTTACATAGAAGCAAACTTCTAGGGTCTGTAATATGTAACATGTAACTGCCAGCTTTGTAGGTAAATATGCATCACTGACAAAGGCCCAATGATCTCCTAAGGACCCAAACTTCATGTAATAGATGCTTTTCTGTACTAATATCCACAAATTAAGCTCATACCAAAAAGAAAAAAAATGACAGGAAACCCCAAAAGAGCTTGGTTAGTAATCAGTGCCATTTCCAGGAAGAGTTGTACAGCCTACCAAGATTTCTGCAGGGCTTGGATTCTTGATTTGGTTTTATTGATAAAAGGGAGTGGTGAATACATATAAGATTCAAAGTACTTTTTTAAAAATCTTTTTAGGGAAGGGCCTACAGGGTGTTCAGGGTCTCACTATTAGATCGGACTCATAGTGATCCATCTGTTTACAGCCTCTCAAGAGCTGGGATTACAGGCATGCACCACCATACCTAGTCTTATTTGCTGTCTCAAAGTGCCCCAGGGGCGGGGTTGGCTTGGCAGTTTGGGGAATCGAACCCCTGGCCCCTGCACCTGCTTGCAGGCGCTTTAATCCGCTGAATTATTTGGCCAGACCTTAAAATATGAAGAGTTGCTTTCTTTGGTTTTTATAACTTAACAAAAAAAATGTACATACATTCTCATGTTTTATACACAGCAGTACCATCAAGAGACTCCTTTGTATATCTGCTGGTCTCTGTCTTTCTGCGTGCTCATAGATGCTCCCTTGCCCAGCTTCAAGGGGCCTTCCAGTGGCCCAGTCAAGCTGCTGGTATTTTTTTTTTTTGTGTGTGTGTGATGAATCTGAGGCTCTGATGGAGGTTGTCTGATTAGTGGTAAATCCAGTACTTGAATCCCCTCACTCCCTGTTCATGCCAAAGGGACAACTTTTCTACATGAATAGATGTACCTGAACTGTTTGGAAAGCTTTCATGTGCTTAGAGATCTGCAAGAGGAAAGAGCTCACCCTTTTCCTTTCCAGGTAGGACTGGCAACAGAACTTCCCAACTTTTAAGAAAAAAACAAAACCCAAGGATCTGGTCCCTCACCTGTAACTGGGCTGTGGCAGCAAGCATCTTCTGCCGAGTTTGCAGCACTGTGGATGAGGACATTGAGATGGGCATGCTTTGCCTCAGCCACCTTATGTCTTCCCACATACAAGACAGCTGCAAGAGAAGTCACAAGGTCATATCATTGTCCAAGCCAGTGCATGATTTAGGTTATGGCATCAAAGCAAAGCAAGGAGAAGGAAACTTGACCCCTGATGTTGGTTCTCCAGTCCATTTTCAGATACACACGAAATAACTTTTTGATCTCTATCCAATTGGAAAAAGATCTGAATGCTAATGAAACAGTCAGATCCACATTTTAATCTTTGCCAAATGATCCTATAATTCAGAATACTGGAGACACAATCTGACAGGAAGCAAGCTTCTTTCTTTGAAAATGTAGTATAGGCATTATTGTGTGTGTGTGTGTGTGTGTGTGTGTGTGTGTGTGTGTGTATGTGTGTAATGACAGGGCACATTGGGGCTTAAAGGGACCCTTGAGATAATTTACTTCTCCAAAATTATAATCACTGTAAACCCCTCAAATAACATTTTACAGATTTATCTGCAGTACGATTGGTATGAAATGGGGAAATAATGAAATCAAAACTCAGTATACCTTCATGAACCACAGGAAATCTTGTGTAATGGAACTGGTGTGAGAGTCATCTACTTCTGCGATTGGTATTTGGTCTTCATTTGTGACTAACATATTGTCTTTGTAATAAAATATAACAGCTATGTAGAGTCCCCTATAAAGATAAAACAAAAAGTTAAAAATTGTCCTCAACTGTCTCCTCTTTCAAACTCAAGTCCTGGAAAAAAAGAAACTTATTTATTTATTTTTTTTGGACATGAAACATATAAATTTAAAATATATGTAGGAACATATTTCTGCCATGTATCACAAGTTCATTGGCTAGCACTCAAGAGAAGTTACTGACTTGTCCAGATTCTCAAGATTCATTCCTTTGATATAAAAGAAATTTCTACCAAGTTTCCATTTGGAATCAAAACCAACTAATTCCTGAGAAGTTAACGCTTCCTGGAAAAACTGTTCAGGACCCACCGTTTTAAGGTCTTCACAAACTTGTTTGAGGAATGGAATAGGTGTTTGAGGCTTCTTGATACTGACTGCTTCCGGCCTGTGCTTTGTAATTTTGAATTTTCTAAACCAGAAATGAAAAACAATATAAATTTCCTTTGAGAAGTGAACACTTCTATGCCTCCTCCCTCTTTCCTCCCCCTCCCTTCCTCTTCTCCTCCCTTCCTTCCAATCCCTGTTGCCTTAGTATTGCCTCAGTATCACTCAGCAGTTTCATGTAGCATTCAGCTCATTCATTCCTATAAAAAGCTCCCATCTCTTAAGATTCCAGGAGTTAATTCAGTTAATAAGGCCTCCAAAAAGTTGGAGATGAGTAATATTAATAATTCCAAGGGAAACATATTTAATCAACATTCTTAGGTTCAGTGATGTATCAAAAAGAATAAAAAAATGGAAGAAACTCTTGCCCTCCTCTCCCACCCCTCTATTGCCTTTCAATAGCCACACAGTTCTCAATAGTGCCAAGTTCCCCTGGTTAGTCCCCATATTGTCTTAAGTTCTTTTCATTATAAAAGTAATTTAAATGCATTATAAAAGGTCTGAAACATGAGGGAAAAAGGACCAAAATTCTGTCAATGCCATCACATCACTTAGTATGACCACTACTAGTATTCTGGGATAGTTTTCTCAAGTATGTATGTTGGCTTACAAATACACTTATAAGGCTACTATGATTATTATGCTTATTATCCAGAAAAGAGAGTGAATCTGTGAAATAAAACATTGTCCAAGTGTACAAAGTCGGGAAAACTTGAGACATTCATTCAGTGACTGGTTTTATTGGGGTAAAGGGCTACTACATAGACACCTCTGTAACCATAATAATAAACTAGTCATCTCTTTCTTCTGTTCAGCTCTTCTTTTTACAACCAGGAATTTTTACTAACAAAAACAAAATTCCTAGACTCCTGTTGTAGTATCTGCAACCAGTGGAACTGTTATTGGATGATCAATGTTTCAGCTCTTTTAAGTTCTCTGTCATGAAGGGAAGCTGGGCTTGTTGGTGTCATCACAAAACTTCAGACAGGCTTGCCACTGGGACTGAGAACACAGCTAACTGCTGTTAGGTATAGAAACCTGAGCCCATGGCCCATGGTTGAGGCCCACTGGAATTCTGCCTGTGATCCTATAAGAATAGCTGACAAGATATAAGTATTCATGCCAGTTTCAAGCTTGCGCTGGTAATGATTATTTCTGGCAAAAAGAAAAAGCAGATTTTTTTTCCTGACTTGAACATGAGTTTGACTGCATGAAAATTATGCTGGTAGGACTTCTGGTTAAACATTGCATAGTAGACATATTCATTGTATGCCATTCTCTTCATAAACCTCACTTAAGCCAGAGTAGAGTTAGGAGAACAGAGGAAACAACATAAATATCCAAAGACATTGATGGAAAAGAAGACAAATCAAATAAATTTTGGTAGCTGGAAAGCAGATAGACAGATGGATTTAGCAGAGTTGAGAAAGATGAAGCCTGACCCAGCAGCAAAGAAAACTGAGAAGTAATTTGATTCACCCCATGAGCACCATGGGTTGCTGGAAGTGGAGGGTAGAGCTCAAATCTGAAAGATTTATTGAAATATGAATAAAAAGTAGTATTTCTAGGTTCCCCCTATTGTATTGCTTCCCTACTCTAGATGAAAGCTAATGGCTTATTCTCTGGGAAGCCAAAACAAACCAATCCAAAACCAACCAAAATTCAAAACAAAACAGACTTTCCAAACAAGGCAAAACAATACAACACAACACAACAGAACAACAGTCACCAAGTCTCTGGAGTAAGGGATAGAAAACTATCAGCTACAATAGGAAATGGGATGATGATGGTCATTCTACATCAAAAATGCATGGACTAAATGAAAGTTTTCATGCCTAACCATTTCCCACTGGGTTCTCCAAACACTTTAGCCAAACTTACACATTCAAAGAAGGAAAATAGAAAAAGGTTCCATGTATAATTTGACCAGCCTCTGAGAAAACACCCAAAGATTCTAATGGGGATGTCCCGAGGAAGTGCTAGCTCCAGTTCACCTTGTAGTGAAACCTATAAATGGCCTTCTGCGTGTTCACAGGACTCCCCAATGGCTGCTGATTTATCTTCAGTCTGAGAAAACATCTAATGGTCACCAAGCATGTGACAAATACATCAAACGTGAAATACTAAGACTGAAACAAATAAGCAGAAGAATAACATAGAGGAAGGACTATACTGAAAAATACAAAATGAAGTAAAAAGCCTATCATTTACATTCTGAGAGTTAATCTAGTTCATCCTCCTAAAAAGCGCAGACATCTATCAGAGGAACTAATCATAGAACAAAAGGAACATGAGAATTAAAAATGCTATCAAAACTTAAAAATGCAGTGGAAGACTGAGAAAATGCAGTTGATGAGTCTCCAAGAGGGTGGAGTAAAAGGACATGAAGCTGAAAAATGGAAGGAATAAGAAAAGAAAAAGAACCTAAACCAATAGGTGTTCAAATATCTGAATAATAAGGGTTTATTGTGAGAGAAGAGAGGAAAAGATTAAAGACACAAGTTTAAAATGGTTCCGCAGTTGAAGGATATATATTTCTGTATTGAAAAGACTTAACAAGTGCCCAGTAAAACAAATAACAGACAACAGAGAAGTTTTAGAACACTGTAGTAAAAAGAAAACTGAAACCTTCCAGAGAGATAGGGTGAGAAAAGAAATGGAACTGCTAGAATCAAAATTCACTGGACTTCTCCATAGTAAAGGCTAGAAGACATCAAGTGACACCTTCAATATCTGAAGATAAGTGATTTCCACTAAAAATTCTTATCAAGACCCTGAATAAATAGTCTGAAAGATTTATTGAAATCTGTATAAAAAGTATAATATCACTTTATAAGTAATATATCTCTTTGGCTGGCCAGGTAGCTCAGTGGATTGAAGTGCCTGCTTAGGCAGATGCAGGGACTGGGGTTCGATCCCCAGCATGCCATGCTGGCCCCATCCCTGGGACATGCTGAGACACAGTTGAGACTGGATGTGGTGGCACATGTCTATGATCCCAGAGCATGGGAGGCTGAAAAACAGGAAGATCACTACAAGTCCCATCTGTAGACCCTGTACTAAATACATAAATAAAACCTCTTTAGACATATAATTTGGCCAAAATTAGGCTCCTGTGCACTATCTCAGGAAGCTACTAGAGGAAGACTCCACCATAATCAGGGACTAACCCAAGGAACACTGCTGCTGTGGCATGAGAAGAATCCTCCATATTGTGGTCAAAGGCAATCTCAAGTGCCTTCTAGATGGATCAGGGCATTGGTTCCAAGACAGGGTTACTCAAGTAGGTGGAATTGAAATGATGCCTAGTGTGTCTGATTACATTGACAGAAAAACAATGGAAGAAAAATAAGCTAGGCTTTGCAAGAGGCTTGTAACAAGTCAGTAAGAATAACTCACTAATTTAATCCACACAGCAACACTGCATACATGTATACATATATATACATAGTATTTTCTAAATAAATTATTTATTTAGAATATATAATTCTAAATAAATAATTTATTTAGAAAATACTTCATTGATTTCTGTAACCAAACCTGTGTAGATAAGACCTTACATAGTTAACATGGTATGTTATGCCTGCACAATTGGGGAAAAATAAGTTTAGTATTTTTAGACTAATGTAGTTGTTAATTGCTCTACAATACCAAGCCAACATGGTAATCGGATAACTTTTACAAACTTTTTTTTTTTTTTTTTTGCGGAACCAGGAATTGAACTCAGGCCTTGAGTTGAGGGCAAGTACTTATTCTAGTGAACTATCTCCCCAGCCACTTTTCCAAACTTGACAGCACAGTTAAAGTTTCTAAAACCTCAAATTATTTATATATTTATAATTATATTTATATAATTATAGACCAATATAATAATTGGTAATATAATTATAGACCAATCTTAGCAGTGTACTATGCATCAATAGCAGCAACAGCTTTTCCAGATTCTGTAGTGATCTGAACAAAATTATAAAGATATTCAGCACACTCCATTAAATAAAAAGAAACACCAAAGTTCTGTTACTATTGAGGTACCAGGCACCAAACAAGTCAGATATCATTAACGTAAAAAATTATTTTTTGATGAAAAAATTGTGGCTTACAGGGATTAAATATTTTCCCCAAGACACAGCTAATAGTAAAAATGAGACTTAAAGTAGTTATTATTCTCTAACTGTAAAGTTTATAGAGGCTTATATCTTCAGTAAATCACATTGTAATTCATGGCAGTGTCCTTCTGTCTGTCTGTCTATACTGGTGATACTGAATCCATAGAGTATTGAATTATGTCCTCAGACATTTTTAATTTTGAGACAGGGTCTCACTAAATTATTAAATTGTACACGTTGGCCTTGAACTTGTGATTTTTTTGCCTCAGCTTCCTGAGGAGCTGGGATTACAGGCATGAGCCAACATGCCTGGCTCAATGTAGTTGAGTATTTTAAATAACAGTTTTATAGTTGTCTGTAAGAAATACATAACATTATCTTTTTAAACTTAGAGTTGCATTGATTTATCTTAGAATCATTCCCTGTTGTGTGTGAACTAATTTATTTATCTTTACCTTATACAGTAGGTCAGGATTTCCCAAAGAACATGCCTTGGAATACCAATTCTATGAAAATTCTATATGACCAAAGAAATTGGCTATGTCTCTTTATTAGAGTCTTTAGTATTCTAGTTTCTATTTTGCATTTCTAAGAGAGGGATGAAGAATGCAGTGTTTCCTAAACTTACTGACAAGAGAATCATTTGCAGCTAAGCAGCACATAGAACTGTTATTTTTTGGAACACATTTTGGGTATTAAGTGACCAGAATACAATTCAATATAAATATGTTCCTCCTCTAGTGGGAAGCTCAATCTTAATCTTTACTTAACCCTCTCTTAACATTGTGTGTACATTTATATACCTGTGGGGGAAAGCATGCACATGACAGGAGTGGAAAGTATAATATATATAACATCGTTAAAAATCCCCCATTTTCATGTTCAGTTTTACCTTTTCTCCTCAGATAAGGATCAAACATGAGGTGGTTTCTGAATTGCAAAGAACCATCTGTCTAATTGTTTTATTGCTCTTGCTTCCATACAGAATTCCACTGGCAAGGGAATGATAGACAGAAGAGAGAGGAGCCCAGCCCAGGTAAGTGGGCCTGGGTAACTGAACTGCAGGTCTTCTAGTCATAGTGGAATGTCGTTGATCCAGGCTTGGCTAAAGTCTTCTTAGAGATTGGAGAATGAAAATCCCATTTGGGTTTCCTTCTCCAGCTGCTTACATATATGTTTACATCTCCTAATGAGGCACTCATTAGGAAAACATTACTGCCTTGCAAACACTTGTCCTCATTTCAAGCCAGAGCCAATGTTTCTGAAGGGCCTGTTGTTGGAGCTATACAGTAATTTGGAACATTTTTTGCTAATGCTGAGCATGATTTAGACCTAGTCCAAACACAGCTAGCATAGCATCTCCTACTTTGAACCATGGATTTCTTACCCAGCTGGCCTAGCAGTGCTCTGAATCCAGAGAGCACAATATATTTGAAGATCTGAAGGGAGTATGAAAAATGAAAACTTTATGGAGGTTTTAATTCTCCAAATAAAATGAAGTGCCTCTTCCACGAATCATTACCCAGATCAGAAATCTGACACATCCCATCTGAACAGCCCAAGCAGTAGAGCAACTTTAAAAAATATCTTAGAGAAGGGCTGGCCAAATAGTTTAGTGGATTAAAGCACCTGCAAGCAGGCACAGGGACCAGGGGTTTGGTTCTCGGACCTGCCGTGCCAGCCACATCCCTGGGGTGCACTGAGATGGCAGTTGTGACTAGGCATGGTGGCATGTATCTGTAATCCCAGCTTTTGAGAGGCTGTAAACAGGTGGATCACTATGAGTCTGATCTAGTAGTGAGATCCTGAACACCCTGTAGACCCTTCCCTTAAAAAAAAATCTCAGAGATTCTCTGGGCTCAATGAACCTAAATCCACAGGAGGTGTGCTCTACTTTCACCTGAACAGGGAAGGGATTAAAGTCCTTTGTCCAGTCTTAATGCATGGCTGCAAGACAGAAATGGCAGATGGCAGGGAGACTGGAGCAAGAGCCAGAAAGATCAGAGTCAAGATTCTCTTTTCCTTGCACTGTGGCCTTGGGCAAGTCACTTAGCTCCTGCTAAAACTGACACACTGAGGCCATCAAGAGGTATTTAATGTGAAATTGCTTTGTGCCTTGCCCTATATCATGAATAGATCTGATGGCTTGTTATTGTTGTTTGAACTCCTTCAGGGATGCTCAAAGAATTTTTCTTGGGGATGTAAATGCTGAGGGTGAATATTCTCCAAAGTCCCTGAACCACAGTCCTGTGAAGGGACACTCAGACAGAAGGGAACTAAACATGGCACTGGTGTTTTTCTTGTGCTTCTTTTCAAACTGTTTCTATGGAGGAAGGGAGAGAGAAAAAGAAAAAGAAGGGAGGGAAGGCTTTGCCAAAGGGTTAAAGCAAGATAGTGCTGTAAAGTGATTCCAGATGTACAAATATTAATATCTCTCTCCCCCTGATGAATGAGAAGGTATGACCCAGCTAAGAAACTGCTAAAATTACCGGCGCCACAGAGACCTCAGCAATGGCCCAGCGCAGATTCTTATCCTTACCCCGGCAACTGTAATGCTGATGAAGGGCTCGGACCTGCTGTAGCAGACTCTCCAGGACTTCATTCTGTCCCTTGTGTCTGGGCTCTCTGTCGTCATAGTCTTTCCAGTCTGTTGAACAAAAGAAACAAATAGAGGAAATTTTAAAGCAGAGGAGGCGTCTCTCCTGCCCTGCATCAGGAGTTGGGGTTTTGCTCCCACTACCCGCAGGCTCTGTGGATGAGCACCCAGCACACGCAGAGCCAGCAGGCGGTGCCAAATATTTGCAAGCTGCCATTGTTCAGAGTCTTGTGCAAAACAGTAATTGTGGTTGATTTCTTGTGTTGGGCAGTTTTAGGGCAAGAGAAAACAGTAATTGAAAGCCAAACGAAAATAGAAAATTTGGGAGTCCAGTGTCATTTCTCCTAGGTTTGCTCCCCTTGTCAGCATCCCATCTCCTCATCAGTCCCCTGGTCACCTTTCCACTCAGCACCCCAAGTCTCTATTGAATTTCTACAGGAGGAATGAAAAGGGTGGGAATGTGCAGACTAGATGAAATCCACAGTCCCAATGCTTTCACTGTAGGTTTCACACTTTTGGCCAAATTGACATTTCTTTCCAAGGAAAGAGCCTATGTCAGATGCCAAGAAATGGAAATCTACATTTTGCTCTAATGAATGTCTGCTTTGGTTAGCTGGCACAGCAGCCCCTGCACATACTCTGAGCCACCAACCACCCTGTCTGCTCAGTCTCTAAATATACAGTATTAGCTTACATGGCAAATTTAAATTGCAATACCCACTGAGATTTTTTTCTCCCCCTTCTATTTTCATTCCATTTGGCTATAATGATATCAAGAGTAATAACTCAAACAGGACTAATGTCGAGATTGCAATTCTGCTGTCTCCAACTCCTTGAGCTTTATTCGGCAGGTCAGTCATTTCACCGCCTACCTTTTCTCTCCCCTGTTCTCTCTTTGCTTTCTGAACCTTTCCAAAGCAAAAACTTAAAGTGCTCCTTAGCTGAAATACGTTCTCTAAAGCATTAGTCAGTCTTCTCCAGAAAATCTACTTAGTTTACAAGTATATCTTGGACTTAAGTTTTAGCTAAACAAGTTTTAAGTTCCCCTTCCAACAGATTTATTTTAAAATATGGAGTCTTCTTCATTTAAAAGAAAACAACTTAAACATGTGTCATACCAGGTAAGAGCATTTGATTTTGGCCCATACAAAGCCCAGGTATTCATGTGGGCATGAATCCTGGCTCTTCTCAGTTCTAGCTCATTGTCTGTTTACATGGACCAGGCCTCTGCTCCCTAGTTTGAAAACTAAGGGTAGTAACCCCTTGTAAGATTTTTATGAGGATTAAATAAGAGGTATACTAGTTATCTGGCACAATGCCTTTTGCATGACAGGCATTCTGTAAATAGTAACTTAGAGTGAGGCCAATTCATTATCAAAACATAATTTTTTATTCTGTCAACAGGTTCCCTATGAAGATACAGCCCTCTGAGATTTTCTAATTATCTTTCCTTCTCATTCTCTTCTATACATAGTTCTCTATTTTATCTTTTGAGAGACTGAGGCTCAGAGACAGCCATTCCACTCCTATTGTGATTATTGGTGGAATAGCTGGGGCTGTAACATTGTTGAGTGACCATTGAGAGTGCTTATGCTCCTTTCATTGTACCAGGGACTATTTTTTTTCCTTTTGGGAAGGAAGGTCAGAAGCCTGAGTGGAGTTTTGAGTGGCAGGACTTAGCTGTGGTCAGCTTGGAGACAGGCAATTGGCAGAGGTGCCTTTTGTAGACTGTTTGTTCCTTGTGGGCAAGAACCATGACTTAATCTCTGTTTCATTTTTCTCCTCTGTAACAGTGTGATTTAAAGTTTCTTTTTAGGTCATGTGAGATTTAAAAGAAATAGTGTACGTGAAGAGCCATTCTGGAACTTAGGTGACTCTTATTGTATTGTGGTGAGGCAGCAGAAGTGGAAGTATTATAGTGTCCAGTAGGCTGGACTAGTGAAAGATTTTTCCTGCAAAATATGAAGAAGTTTGAGGAAATAACTCCCAGTGGTGCTTACATTAGTTGTTGCCCCCTCAACTTTTGGGACAGTGATGATAAAAATAGCCTTCTTGGGCTCCCCCAGGCCATTATTAGTTTGTTCTCCTGGACGTCTGCATCTGAAGTATGCATAAGATGAGAAATTCCAGGAGCTTTAGTAAGACTCCTGGGTGACTGAATCACTACACGGCCATAGACATGCCAGTGCATTCTAGTGAAAGTTAATGCTGGCATCAGTGCACGGGGGGATGAAGTGGGTTTGGCTTTTTTAGCAGAGGCCTATACATCAAGGGGCACTCTAGATCTGATGACTTTATGATACATCAGAAAGTTGCCAATGCTAAATTGCAGCCCAAGCGAACATTAGACATGATGCCAAGGGTTTTGGAAAGAATGACTTTTTCTGGTAGATGTTTGGAAGGTTCTGATGACTATATAAAAACAGGAGACTTTAGGGATGAGGGAGAAAATTGAAAATATATTAAGAAATCAGGAACCTGACAGGAGTAAACTTAGCATGTAGGAAAATAGCAGATTGTGCCACATAATACAGTTCACTGTTCTGGTAATGAGACACTTCAGTTGCAACACAATGCAGAGCTTACATTCACTGGCTGTATCAGGGTTTTCCTGATTGTAACTCAGACAAGCCTGTCTGGGTGCTTTTCTCTTATTATGTACCATACCATATAACATAAGTCTATAAAAACACATTAAGGCCTTTTGTAAAAATATAAAAAAAAGTTTTATGGCTTACTGGAACATATTACCAAATTTCCAATTACTCTGTCATGTTAGAATACATTGTCCTCTAGTAAATATCTGAATACTGATATATGTTACATCACAATGTCATACTCTGTTTATAAATAGAATGGAAGCATTTTTATATTGTTCTTTCCAAGTGATACGGCCTCTCTGCACCAAGTATAACCATATGTTAGGGTTTCGTTTCTTTGTCAGTTATACCTACTATTCAAATACACTGTTCCTTAAAGTGTTGCTATTTAATGCTAATTGTCAATGTATAAATGATTCTTCCAGGTCCTGAACGAATGTTCTTATAATTCTGGAAAGACCTTCATAAATAACTATGAGATATCTGAATAAGATTTTCAGTTTAGCGAACCCCCCAAAACCTGTCTTTATAAGTAAATGCATCTATATGCCAGTCAGTAACTTCATGGGGTATGGATTTTAAGTATGTTCCCTCCTCTTTCACTTTCAGGTCAACTGAGACTAGAACTTATGGTTTTTTTCTGTATACTTTCTGTCTCTCCATTTTTAGTAATGCATACTCTCTTCTCTCCCAATGTGATTGGCTTCCTAAGCATCTTATGCTTGCAATTCATTTGTGTTTCTGATAAATCTGTAGTAGTAAAGATTCCAAATAAGGCTGGACTTATTCAATTATCAAATGCAAGGGGAGTTAAGGGCCTTGGAGAATCTGGCATTGTGGCCCAAGGCCATGTCTGATCCAGGAGAGCTATCTGAATCCACCAGGAGTAGTAGTCAGTACAGTTTGCAGACTCTTAGCTTGTTTGTCTGCCTGCAGGAGGGCTCTGTTAGTTATCACAGCATAGAACAGACACAGGCAGGCCCTTGAGAAATTCAGATTTAGCTTCTGACTCAATCATACACCATTGATGTAACCTTGTATAATTACCTCCCTGAATCAGATTGGGCTCTGTGAATGTATTTCTATATTAATAGTTCTCATGTCAATAAAATGAGTAAATCCATATAGAGTACCTAGACTTAGGCTATGTGTGAAATGAGTCTTACCCATAGTAGTGACTGTTATTCACAAGAAAGGGAGGAGGATGAAAGTTCACAGTGAGGACTAAGAGAGTTAGTGCCTGTGAAAGCCTGTAGTACATTGCCTGACTCATGGTTGATATTGGGTATTATTATAAACCTTAAAACTATATAAAGCCATGAAATAGAATATTAAAAGAGCCTATAATTTCGTGACCCAAGTGTGCATTGTAAAATTTTGACAGTCACCAAGACATATAGACATATAGGCATGCCCTTCCTAATTATAGGTGAACCAATACTTACATGGACAACCCCCACCACTTGTACATTTTTACATAATATTTATACTATGGAAATCTTTCCAGATAACAAATGGGTTTGTCAAATGTCATTTTTAGTAGTTGTGTTCAGTTCTGTGGTAGACATAGATATTTTAATCGTATTTTAAATTAATATCAGATCTCCCATGACTTGTGAGAGGTCGTTATTGTCAGTGTACTATCGCAGCACACATCTTTGTACATGATTGCGCCTTTGCTTCTCTCTTTTCCTTTTCTACGTGTATAATTATAGAGTCAAAGGAAATAGATTTTCTTAAGGCAATTGCCACACTACAGCAGATTGTGTTCCAAAAGGATGAGCGGTATTTGCTCCCACAAGAAGCATGTAGTACTTTTTTTTTGCTTTCATAGTAGTAACTTTTTAAAAAGCTAAAAACATCATTCAGAGCAGTACACTCATAACAAAGACAAATCTATCATATTAACTGTCTGGAAACACTTACTCAAGCTACTTATATTTTCAAGTTAATAGTTACCAAACATACCAGGCATGAATTATTAATCTTCAAATAATTTTTCAGCTAGCACTATAAATGTTATAGATTATATTTGTAGTAGAGTGCCTATTTAATAATCTTTTCTTCTGATAGAATGTCAGTACTGTGGGCAGCCACTAGGAAAATAACGAGGTAGAAAATATTAATTATTGAATCTTTGATGTAATTCAGGTATAAAAAATAAGATGCGTAAACAGCTACACTCTTAATTCACTGATAAGAGACATCTGCTATAATAATGTCTGTAAGTATAATATCATGTATGCACCTTCTATGATACCAAAACATTATGAAAACAGTTTGCAATGTGTTAATTTATCAAATCCATCTTGTCAACGTATCTTAAAACTGTTTCATTGATATTTGTACTTCAATAAAATAAAAATTAAAAAAAAATAATGTCAGATCAGTAAAATTTGTTAGATTTTGTTCTGGGAAACTGATGCAACATATCTACTGAGGGAAGGGAAAAGAAGATGAGAGCTAAAATGAACTGTGAATTCCCGGCCAGCCCCTGGTGGGTGTCACCACTCCATCCTCACCTAAGCCCTAGGAAAGAACAGGACTAGATATGTTCTGCTGATGTTGACTCAATGCCCTGTAAGTTTAAGTAACTTTTGAAGTAACTTTGATAAAAAGGTCTAAAGGCTGTCAAGTTGAGTCCTCTTTGTCTCTGATTCCCTCTCCTTGGACTCCACTGAGCTGCCTGCCTGTGACTATTTTTGTGCAAAGAAGGGATGCATATTGTGGCCCAGATACTGCTGCCCTGGGGTCTTGTGGGTTGCAAGCAGTGGGAGAAGGGATCCGCAGTGGTGCTTGCAGTTGGGGTCTGTTGAGCTGCTGGAGGGGAGCCACCACCTACTAGAAGGAGAGGCACATGCGGGTGTCGTGGTCTGAGCAGGTCCCCATCCTTTCATGTTATAAGCTGAGACTTGAACGAAATACTGTTGTCCCTGCAAAGAATTGAAATAGAGGATTCATCAGACATTTGAATTAATCAGCTTTATCCTAGAAAGAGATCTCTGTTAACTTTCTCATGCCTTTATAACTCTAATGTCCATGCCTTAGCTTTCGGTTTTCTTCTTTTTATAGTAACCACATTAAAATGTCCTCTTAGTTTTTGTGTACTTTTCGCTTTCAAAATTGAGATCCATAATTACTTTTTTCTTATCTCTCCTCTGAAAAATAATCAATTTTAAAAGGGCATGCAGTACTATAGAACTTACCAAAGCACAATGATGCTCCTTACTCTTATAAAGCTTTTCTAATTTTCTGATTCCCAGAGGGAACAATCATCACCTTCTTTTGCTGATCAACTTACTTACTATTTATTTATTTATTTATTGCCTTTTTGAGACAGGGTCTCACTATGCAGTTCAGGCTGGCCTTAAACTGACTTTGTAGCTCAGGCTAGTCTCAAACTCATAACAATCCTCCTGCCTCAGCCTCCCAAGTGCTGGGATTACAGGCATGTGCCACCACGCCCAGCTTGCTGATCAACTTACTTTAAAAAATTAACACATTATAATAAATAGCTTTTCAAATCAGTGCATTAAAAACCTGCCTCAGGGCCGGGAAGATGGCTCAGTGGAATAAGCACTTCCCTGGCAAGTGCATGGGCCTGAGTTCAATCCCTGGTTCTACAAAAAACAAAAAAAAACCTGCCTTAGTCTTTTACTGGCTGCATAGTACCTCACTGTAGCAAATGTCATCATTTAGCTAATTTTTCTTTTTTTAAAAAATTATTTATTTATTACAGTGTCTCACTACACATCACGGACTCTTTTTTTTTTTTTTTTGCGGGGGGGGGGCAGGGCTCAGCTCAGCCCGCCCTGGGGGAGGGGCTGGCACAGCATGTAGTGCTGGGGATCGAACTGCGGTCCCTGAGAGTTTGCCTAAGCTTGCCAAAGCAGGCACTTTAGACCGCTGAGCTATCTTGCCAGCCCTAGCTAATTTTCCATTGGTGGACATTAGATTGTTTCCATTTTGCATCACAATAAATAATGCTGCAATAAATGTATGCTACTTACATGTCAAAGTATTTTTTAAAATTCAATTTTTTGATGTAACGTAAGTTTTATAACCATTATGCCTTATATCTTTATTTTTTATGGTATTAAACATTAAGGAGCTATTTTTGCTTGCTGAAAATTCATGTACGTGTTTTGTATGATTTTATTTTTTGCTCTGACAATTTTTCTTTTTCCTAATGAATGCAAAGTGGCTTTGGAGAAGCCAGTATTTGAAGAAATTGTTTGTAAAATTTGTAAAATGGTGTTTGAAGTTAAAAAGAAAAAGTGAACCTTTTTAGAGCCTTCACCAGGGATTTAATAATATTGGCCTTAACACTATTATGAATTCAACTTTTTTTCTAATATTGAAAAAGGGTTCCTGTGCACCTCAAGGCTATAGGGATTACATAGAAGTGTAAATCTACTTCCAGGCTTTTATACGATTAGTATAGTGTCTGACTGCTCTTATTGGATGGCCAAGTGGAAAAACTTAATCCCTATAGAAATTAGTTCAGATATTAGTGAAACTCTCTTTTGAGAGTTTTCCATTTTTATCACCATATCCTTTTTTCTTTTCAGTGATGGAAATTCCCTAGGGTTCCTCTTGGCTCTGTTCCATCATGTGAGCCATCGGCTGGAATCAGCCTTCTGCTGATAGCATCTCCAGGGACCCCCCACTCAGGCCTGTGTTTGCTCTGGTAATCCACAGTTCTGGCCTCTGGTGTAGACAGTGCAATTCGAACTCAAAGTCAAGATTCTTGGTGGTGACCCAAACACCAAGAATTCTCCTAGAATAAGTGGGTTCAAACTTGGAAAGAGGCAACTTAATGCCACTTTTCAGTACTGGTTTTCAAGATTGTGTTTTACAGATAATTGTTTAATTCACTAACTTTTCAGAAGATAAAAGATTTGCAACAGCAAAATGTTCCTTCTGCTTTCCTCATATGAAGGTTTTAAAACATCATTTGGACAACAAATTCATTCAAAGTTCTTTTTTGAAATATTTTGATTTATAAAGGACTTTTTATCTTTTGCATTGTATTTTTTTTCCTTTCATTTTATTGAAGTACAAATGTCACTCAGACAGTTTCAAGACACCTTAACAATACAGATTCGATAAATTAATACAATGCAAACTGTTTTCATAACGTTTTGGTATTGTACAAGGTGCATACATGATATTATATTTACAGATATTATTTTAGCAGATATCTCTTATCAGTGAATTAAGAGTGTAGCT